>CM054063.1:72853331-73053007 GCA_028641055.1 Alopecurus myosuroides
AACTATATGTTTATTTACTCAATCATGTTCTTTATTCTTCTTTGTTTTTACAAATGCTTTTATCTGTTTGAATACCACTTTGAAAGTTACCAATGTCTGCAAAGAGACCATTATAATTGAGCATGATAAACTCTGCAATATAAGCTCTGGTATAAAGGCTCTGATTGAAACATAAGTACACTGTTAATTGTTCTCTGACCAAGAACGAAATTTGCCTTTACCAATTTTGATTTCCTTTTGCACCTTTATTGTCATTTTCCTCTACTTGTTTCAAGTTTGATTATATGAGAGGAAGTATCATGTAGTAGTCGTTCAATGAAATTAGGTTATCATGTAGTAGTATTATGTTGAAGAAATCATGTGAACGACTACTACATGATAACTTCACCTTTATGGCCCTAGGAGGATGCATTGTGTATTTGGATACCTAATTGTGGGGTTGCAGGAGTGACAGAGAAACTAAACCCCATTAGGAAACCAATGCACGAGTGAGTGTAGGATACCGGAGTTTTAAGGTTGTGGTTAGATTTATCTTAATTACTTTCTTGTATTTTCGAATGCTTTTGAGGGGTATAATCACAAGTAAGGTATTAGTCCCTAGTTGGGCGGTGCATTAGGATAGGTTCACCCACACGACACTTCACGAACCAATAAATATTAATCAACCATAATGAAACGAAAGCACTTGACGAAATTCCCATGTGTCCTCGAGAACGTTAAGTAATCATAAGTATAACAACCAGCTTGTCCTTTGATCTCAACAAAAATGGGCCACTTGCTGCAATATTATTTACTCACACTTATTTATCTGCTATATCAAAAACCTCCAAAAACCCATTTGCTAGTGTTTACAGTCAATCATCTATCCAACCTACTTGTGAACACCTTCTGCTCCTCGTTGGGTTCGACACTCTTATCTATCAAAAGTACTACGATACACCCCCTATACTTGTGGGTCATCAAAGCCCTCGAGGTAATTCAGCCTCGTCAAGTTAATTATATATTATTACTTGATTTGTGGCGGCTTCAATCTCTAACGACTTGAGACGAGATGCACATTGCTCATCCATATGAACGGTGAGTTCAAGGACATGGCTAAAGGAAAGACCGTCACACCACTCAACCACATGTCCCACGACATGCGTATGCCCACCGACGTGTTCGGGGTAAAGTTGAGTCGGGTGCTCCTGGGTTGCGGTGCTTTGGATCCTCCGAATCAACACCGTAATACCGATAGCGAGTTAAACCTAGAGCAGTGCTTGGATTGGCCATTGACAGGGCCAAAAGCACTAATTCAGTTGGACACTACTCATGTCACCACCCCAACACCGGTCGACGGGTGAGGGCACCCAAGCTAACAAAATGATTTATCACCTACAAACTTTGTGCGACATGATGACGATGCTGAGGACCCCTGATGACTACCTCATCGAATCTTACGATCACGAACATGATTCTTTTGATAAACTTCTCTTGCCAGCCGACCCCGCGGATAAATATCGATGCACGAAGCGTCTTTTCTGTTCTCAAGAACCGACAGTTGCTACCCCCCGATCAAGTTGGTCTCAGCCATGACTCCCTCTAAGAGGCGGTCAAAAATTTATTTAAAAAGGAGCCTAAGAAGATGACAATAATAAATAAGAAGAGTTCTGACTTTGCCTCCATCAGCCAGTCGGTGCGGGGACTAAGTCAAAGCCGGTGCACCGGGTAATGGGCAGGGTACCCACCCACGACTGGCATTCGATCCATGAGTTGGGTAAACCGATCCTTCCGCCGAGGTTGGTCGCCTTGTTGACTTAATATATGCATAGCCTCCATGATGGTATTCAATATCTGGAGGAGAGGCTTCTCAAAGAGAAAAATGCAACACTCCTGGTTTTGCTCGCAAAGATACCAGCTACGGCGATCTTTGTCACTACAGACACCGTAGACATGATCATCCCGAGATTTTATGACATCTTTCGGATGTTCCACATGCACGTGCTCCACCCATAAATTGTCCGCTTGGTAGTGCTCAGTTCGGCGCAACATATATCCATAAAGGGTACCCCGGGCATCGCGATAATGGACCCGTTCTACATGCAAGACATCTTCTTGAACAACCCTAGGGGTAAAGCTAAATTGACGCGGTACATCCAAGACTTCTTGCTGACGAATCATATGTCCAGGATGACCATTCTCCTGCCTTACTTTCCCGAGTAAGTCATTCGCTAGCCGCCATAACATGATTTCCTCGATTTCCATCATTAAGTTTGTGCATGTACAATAGTGGTTATAATTTTGTAGGATTATATAGGACTCTTTGAATTGTTTTGCGCAGAAACAAATATGGCACCCTCATCATTCTATTCCCGAAGGACTCGTTCGTCCTCTATATCGACTCCGGGATTAATCTCGAACGAAAGCTGGATGGACAGACCACACACATTTCTAGGAAAGTATGAATTCAGACACAGGACGGAGTTCCCCTGCCCCAAGCAGCCGCCAGGAGGTCAGATGGAGGCGTGGTACCTCATCCAACACATGTTGGAGTACGTGAAGGAACAACAAAGTCTACAATTTCCGGCTGCTCTTGCTAGATGGTGTCCCGGCATCCCGGATTGGACTAAAGCTGGAATCAGAAAAACTTCACTCACATCCAGCACAGGATCGCGAGAATCATCTACAAGGATGTCGTAAGTGCAAACGAGGTCTTCTACTACGGCTCGCGTGGCCCACAACCTAACGGTAAGCTGCAAGAACGTGTACTGAACCCGGGTGATGAGAGGCCATTCAACTCGCAAGAAGGTGCTCTCGCGTCCCCGTCGTTGCCGAAGAAGAAGAAGAACACAAAATGATCGACGGTGTGTATTCTACTCGGTACAAATTGCGCTCCTAAGAACTTGTGCTTTTCTTTGGCTAATACTTTTATCTTGGTCTACAGAGAGATGACGAAGTGGAGAAAGATCGCAAAGCGGAGGTGGAAGCTAACTAGGAAGACCATCATATCGCCTTTGTTCCTAATTGTCGACATTGCGATTCTATCTTTTATGTATGTGATCGTTGAATTCATATGATTGGTAGCTTCGAAAACCTGCGACCCAAACATGTGATCGAGATGTGTTTTCATGCATCCATGTATGTATGAAAATTATTTTGGTGATCACTCTTGTGTCCATCTCGGTTTGTAATGCATATGCATGCATGTGATATATATGTAGTGAATCAAAAATTTGGGGCGCTTTTCTATGTTCTACTTTTGAAAATCGTGAATTTCATATATTTGCACTTGTATATACGTCTGAAATACGAAAATAAAAAAAACTGATAATATACCGCTGGCGAAATAAGCTACCGCTGACGAACGCAGGCTCTCTTTGCCAAAGGTAGCTCTTCCTACCGCTGGCGAAGCACTGTTCACCAGCGGTAACCCGCTACCACTAGCGTGTTACCGTTGGCGAGCAGTAGTTAAAACTGCTTGATCACTAATAAGCTTTCTCCTACTAGTGATAGCATCCTGTACACTACCCAAAACAGAGATATTCCTGACGGCCATGTACCGTCAGGAATACTAGAAAATCCGCCAGAAATACGCGTTCCTGACACACACCGTCAGAAAACAGCCGTCAGGAACCGGCTGTCAGGTACGAACATGATTTCTGACGGCCCACCGTCGTGAATGGCTTTCCTGTCGGCATTTCGTGACGGAGCACGTGTCCCAGGAGATTGGATGTAGCTGACGGCTCGCCCGTCAGGAAGTTCCGTCAGAATGCCGGGCCTTCGGGAATACACCAACTAGCCTGACGGGAGAAGTCAACCGTCAGAAACCTCTTTCCCGACGTGCCTTTCCTGTCAGGATTGTCTCTCCTGGGGATGGCATTGCGACCGTCAGGACTACATGGTTGCCGTCAGGAATGTATGTTGCGTGTCAGAAATGTGTGCTGATGTGAGCTGCACATTTTTCTTCAAAATATATATAAAAATGACAGGCATATAATATTTTTTTCTACATCAATATACAGATTCACACGTATTTCCGAAAAACACATTCCATTTAAGTTTTCATTTCACAGAAGAACACACAATGATTCATTTTCATATGAAAACACGAGTATTCATAACAGCTACAAGTCTAGTACTGAAGAATATCAAATACATCAATCTGCCAGTACTAAAAGTTCATTGGCTGCAATCTGCCAATACTAGAAGTTCACTAGCTGCTACTGGTACCTACATGTATAAGAAGTAATAATTCTTATGGTTCATCAATGATGGGTGAATCCTCCTGTGCTCCACCATCAGCATCCTGTTGGCCTGATGGGTGAGTGTAACTTTGGTCTCCAGCATGGGATGATGCCGTCAATGGAGTCCGTCCGTTTTCACTAGGCGGGGAAGATTGGTTATCCTATAATAAAATAGACACGAGTTTCAGAATAATGCATCAAAAAGGGTAGTGCAAACAACTAGACAGTGTGCTTTCCTAGCTGTTGTACTAGCTCATATCCTTGCAGTGTTTTCTTGTTCGGTTGTCTGGCACATTTTCATTTTACAATATCCTTTAGTATTGAAATAAGAAAGAAATACAAATATTTGAAGTGGCAAGTACAACGTTATACAAATATGTTTGTCAACTTTCAGAATTTCAAAAGAAGATAATATGTACAAATCTATTTGTAACCTTTCAAACGAAGAAGATAATGGTACCAATCTGTTTGTGAATATACTGTACTATTGAAGTGGCAAGTAGAGCATCATACAAATATGTTTGTCAACTTTAAAAATTTCCAGAAATTAAAAAGGATAGTGCGTACATGTGGGAATGTGACATTGCACTTTTTGTCTCCAAGCTAGATTAATTCAAGGACTAGGCTTTTTCTATCAAGCTTGATGTACTAAATCAAGACCAAATGGACCAGCAGGAATCATTTCAAGTTTTACTGTTTATATTTCCCCACATAGTTCCAGGAAAAAACCCCAGTGTATAAGTGTTAAGCATGCAAAGGAGTTCTCCTAATTCTAAAATAAACAAGTGGTACATAGAATTTCAATCTTTCCGAACCAGATGACCAGGTACTACCCAAACTGAACTTAGTTTGTGTTAGGACATGCTTCCCAATCACACAACTTAGTTCTGTGTCAACTTTTTGATAGGGACATAATAGAGGTCCATGAGGGTTATTTATGCTTGAGTTGGAAGGAAATATTAAGCCTCACTGATGTTTATTATAAGGTGAATTCTTTCCTAACAAATAATGTTTATGTTCATGAGAATGTTATACTACCTAATCCTATGAATTTATGTATGATTAGGTTTATTAATAACACAAACATGGATGGAGAAGAGGAAGCAAGGAGCAAGAGAAGGAGGCGTGGAAAACAACTACAAGGAAATGATGTTTCAGTTCGGACTGCCAGGAGTCCCGAATTTGAAATAGTCATGGTTTCTTCATACGGGCTCCAAATACAGCAAACGAGCACAATACGGATAGGGAATTTGATGGGCTTTCCAATGGATCCGGCCCATCAAGAAATTCGACTCGTGCAAGCCGTGGTGACCGAAACAAGCCACGAATAGTTTTCTGCCAGTTTCCAAAACGAGTCCAATTGGTGTGTATACCAATATGGCCGCACCCCTTTGTGTGTGGGGTCGGTTTATATCCATATGTGTTAGGAAATAGGAGTCCTAGTCGAGTAGGAGAGGGATTGCTTGCGCAAGAAACTTGTGATAAAGTGGCCGAATTGAACATTGTTTTACCTAAGGTGGCTCTGATACCAAGATGATAAGGGGTGCGGCCATATTGATACAAGATGATAAGGGGTGGCCCGATCTTCTCAGTGAACTCACAGATAACTCCAGTATGATAACTAGTGCGCCACTAAGAACTCTCCCGGCTGATCCCTGATGCCAATGCAAAAGATAGCAACCCCAAGGATATTCTCAACTCCACACTCTTGCACAAGTAATCCACCGACTACAAGTGGTACTGTACCGTCTTATTCCCAGTGGAACAGCAGGTATCACGTAAAGTTTGCAGATGAACTTCCAGATGAAAGGCTTACAAGCAGTTTCAATCTAGAGGTCTAGGGTTTTTGGTTTTAACGTAGTCTGACTATTCCACACGCAGGTGGTAGCTATATATGAGGGAGGGGTGCGTCCACAAGCTCCTTGCGCAAGCAATCCCTCTCCTACTCGACTAGGACTCCTATTTCCTAACACATATGGATACAAACCAACCCCACACACAAAGGGGTGCGGCCACAAGCTCCTTGCGCAAGCAATCCCTCTCCTACTCGACTAGAACTCCTATTTCCTAACACATATGGATACAAACCGACCCCACACACAAAGGGGTGCGGCCATATTGGTATACACACCATTTGGACTTGTTTTGGAAACTGGCATAAAACTATTCGTGTATTGTTTCGGTCACCACGGCTTGCACGAGTCGAATTTCTTGATGGGGCCGGATCCATTGGAAAGCCCATCAAATTCCCTATCCGTATTGTGCTCCTTTGCTGTATTTAGAGCCCGTATGAAGAAACCATGACTATTTCAAATTCGGGGCTCCTGGCAGTTCGAACTGAAACATCATTTCCTTGTAGTTGTTTTCCACGCCTCCTTCTCTTGCTCCTTGATTCCTCTTCTCCATCCATGTTTGTGTTATTAATAAACCTAATCATACATAAATTCATAGGCTTAGGTAGTATAACATTCTCATGAACACAAACATTATTTGTTAGGAAAGAATTCACCTTATAATAAACATCAGTGAGGCTTAATATTTCCTTCCAACTCAAGCATAAATGACCCTCATGGACCTCTATTATGTCCCTATCACTTTTCTACAAGGAGGTAATACAATTCAGATGTATATATAAAAAAATTAAGCTGGATACTTACTTTTTCAAATTTATACAAGACAGAAAATACATACTTGAAGAAATAATCCATCTCCTCAAGGTTTGTCAAGATATACATAAATGCCGCATTATATTCTTTGGTGTGAGATCATGAAGACCCAAAAAACTAATGCACCTCCCAGTATGTTGAAAAATTTCAAGGTCACAAGTGGGCTG
The DNA here is from genome assembly GCA_028641055.1 of Alopecurus myosuroides. Lineage (NCBI taxonomy): Eukaryota > Viridiplantae > Streptophyta > Magnoliopsida > Poales > Poaceae > Alopecurus > Alopecurus myosuroides. The sequence goes on from CM054063.1 coordinate 72,860,388, forward strand.
AAATGTCCATGCACCATCATCATATCTAGGTGGTCGGTTCCTAACCGAGTGCACATTTGATTTAAAATAGAGAGAGAGAAAATTTGTCGCCTCATCAATTAGGTAAGCCTCGGCTATTGATCCCTCAACTCGTGACTTATTACGCACTTTCTTTCTAGTCTTTCCAATATTCTTAAAGAAAGAGAAAAACAACAATGAAGATTTAGAATAACTAAGGACAAAGTAAGTTCTAGTATCGTTAAATGTACCTCTCGTATCGATACATCCATGTATTCTGGACAGGACCAGCTAGTCGTCCTTGGCTAGGCAAATGAATCATTAGGTGCTGCATAGGATTCAAAAAACCAGGGGGGAATATCTTCTCTAGTTTGCAAATCAAGACAACAATATTATTTTCCAGATAAGCTACCGTGTCTCGGCTAAGTTGTTTAGCACATAATCGTCGAAAGAAAAAGCTAAGCTCTGAAAGAGTAACCCAAATATCTTCGGGCAAAAATCCACGAAAAGCAGCAGGAAGTAGACGCTCCATGAATATATGGTAGTCATGACTTTTGAGACCAAATTTTTTCTTATCCTTCAAATTAACCCCCCTTTTGAAGCTTGAAGAATACCCATTAGGAAACCTCAAATTTTTGAACCAATGTAAAATTATCACCTTATGCTTTCCCTCAATGCAAAAAGGAGCCCTTGGCTTGTCCCACTTGCCATTCGGCTTTTGTTGTAGATGCATCTTGGGGAGATCGCAAATAATTTTTAGATCCTGCCTTGCTTTTACATTATCTTTTGTCTTATCCGGCATGTCAAAGCATGTGTTCCAAATAGATTCAGCAACATTTTTTTCATTGTGCATTACATCAATGGTGTGGCGAAGATGCAATTTTTTGAAGTAAGGCAGATCCCAAAAACATCTAACATGGTTCCAATTGTGTTCTTTACCATACGTACAATCACCTACTCGCATTTGTGCTTGGGCATGCACTTCTGCACCTGTCAAACACCTAGGTGGTCCCTCTAGCATGTATCTTTCCGAAATGCATTAATTTGGTATCTGAACTCATGGTCTGAAGGAAGAAATCTCCTATGGCAATCAAACCATGACGCCTTCCCACCATTCTCTAATGTGAATGCTTTTGTATCACATCCACAATCATAACATGCAAGTTTTCCGTGCGTGCTCCATCCAGCAACCATTCCGAAGGCAGGAAAATGAGAAAAGGAGACTGCAACGGTGCACCGTCTAACTGGACGAGAGGAGGCAGCAATACGGGTGGGCGGCGGAGGCGGCGGTCATTGGCTCTGCGGAGGCGGCGAGCTCTTCATAGAATAGATCGACATAGCTTTTTTTTAGTTGAAAATAGATCGAGATAGAGTCGGGGAAGGAGACGCCCACGAAGACGCGTGGCGGTTAACCGCGATCTTTCCTGACGTTGGGGCGTTCCACGACGCGAAAGGCCCATTTTTCGCGCGAACACCAATTCTTTCCACGCGCAGACGGACCGCGCGTTAGCGTAAAATGGAATCCTGACGGCCTGCTAAGGCTCCTGACGGCCGGAACAAACAATCGTGACGGCTGCGGTAATTCCTGAAGGTTATTTGGTCTGGTGTCACGAATTTTTGAGTGCGGGCCGACGGTAAAATCTCCACGTCAGGAGAACGCCTTCTTTCCTGAAGGAAGCATCGGGGCCATCACGAATTAATTTGGCTGTCACGGATCTTTACGTTTCGGGTAGTTTTAGTTATATCGTTGCTATGAAAGACCAGAAAAACACATCAGAAAATCAATGATAGAAATACTAATAGTTTGATCCCTACTAAACTTCTTACCCAACAGTTTGTTCAGAAAATTTCACATTCAATGTAGAGGTTCGGATGACCTCTGACATATACTCCCTCCGTTCCATATTAGATGACTTCCACATAGATGTATCCAGTGGCGGAGCCAGGAATTGAGATGAGGGGGGCGAACAGTTAAAGTGTGCCACCGGCGATTTTTTTTTTTGACAACACATGTATCCATAATTGTATACAAAAAAAGGTTCAAACAGATTCAATTTTATATTTCATGAAGCACAAGTACAAACTGACTACAAAGAACAATAAACCTTCATAAAAAAAATACATTTTGATAAGAAAACAGTACCATTAGCTTGAATCCATGTTGGCAAGACGAAAGTGTCGAGGAAGATGACCTCTACGGTCGTTGTAGGAATGGAAGCGTAACATAATCTTCTTGACATCAATCTTTGCAAATATCTCTTTCTCAACATAGCAAATCATCAAATTATTGAGCCAATCATCTCCTATCCTGTTTCGAAGATCCGTCTTTATAATATTCATGGCCGAGAACACTCTTTCAACTGATGCTGTTGCCACAGGTAATGTCAACACAAGTGTAATAAGGCGATAGACCAATGGAAATGTCAAATGTTGTCTCTTCTGAACCAACTTGAGAGCAAGACCACTCAGACTATCACAAGCTATGAATTCGGGACTTCTCTTCATCACATCAACATATATGTCCAGTTCATCAACCAAGAGACAGCAATCATGTGAAGTGAAATCAGAAGAGTACATAGTTGCAAGCTCAACTAGCTTAGCATTATCAAAACTGGCAAATGAGTCTCTAGGATCAAGGCATGCAGTGCACAATAATAGGCGTGTAGAAGTTTCAGAAAATCTATGATTCATCTCACTTATGTTTCTGTCAAGAACCTCATTAAAGAGTTGTACCTTGTAATGATGGTAGCTAGTAACCATCTTGCGTGAGCTCCTTGAATAACCCCTAGCCAGAATGTTATCATCCATGTTCGGTACAATAATGTTTCTTCCACCACAAAAGTTAGTAGCAGCAAGCAATAGAGGCTCCCATCCATCATCTCTCAATTTCTGCAATAGACTTTTAACTGAGACAATCATATTCATGGCGCTCACTATGTTTTGATCCTTGGATTGCAATGCTTGTGACAAAGCATTTGTTAAACCAAGCACTCGAAGCATCAAATGCAAGATAATAACAAATTCAAAGCTTTCCATGTATATCATATAACCTGAAGCCAAACCTCTCTCCTCGGAATCTGTCCCATCATGAGAAACACTGCATAGCACTTCAACGATTGAATCCCACATATTCTTAATCCGAATTAGAGTTTTGTGGTGTGATCCCCAACGAGTATCCCCTGGTCTTACTAAACTTGTCTCTTGATTTTGGCCTCTTCCAGATGAGATCTCCCCACTCTCTAGTTGTGCTACCAAACGGTCATGATGCAATTGCAACAATACATCTTTCTTCTTACAAGAAGCACTCACCTACAAGAAATGTGCATAAAAAATTAGAATTGAAATATGTAAAGAATTGACAACTATTTAGAACTATGTAAAGACCAAAGAACTAACCATACTGACAATCTTGTTTAAGTGACCAAAGAAGTGACCTATTGGTAGAAGTCCTTTCACAACAGCCACAACCACCAATTGAAGTTGGTGGGCAAAGCAATGCACATAAAAAGCATGAGGATTGTCTGCCAATACCAATGTTTTTAAACCATGTAGCTCCCCACGCATATTAGAGGCACCATCATATCCTTGTCCTCTTAATCTTGACATGGACAAATTATGTTGAACAAACATTGCATCTAAATATCTTTTCAAAGAAGCCGATGTAGTATCAAGAACATGCTCAACACCGAGCAATCTTTCCATGATCTCTCCTTTTTTGTTCACAAACCTGCACACAATAAGAAAGGAACATATAAGATTACAATAAGTGAGTAGAGAGAAACTAGCCAATAACGTATAGAGAGAAACTAACCTTATGATCACAGCCATTTGCTCTTTAACCGATACATCACGAGACTCGTCAACAAGTAGAGAGAAAGAGGCATTTCCAAGCTCACTCATTATAACTTGTGTAGTCTCCTCTGCACATGCTTTTGCTATATCTAGTTGGATTTCACGAGATGTCAATTGACAATTCCCAGGAGCATTCTCATTGATCACATTGGCTACCTCCTTACATCTTGCTCCGTACCAATCCAACATCTCACGAAAATTTCCCTTGTTCAAGGAAGTGCTAGACTCATCATGCCCACGAAAAGCTAGACCTTGTTCAAGTAGAAATCTAACAACACCCACAACAGCCCTCAAACGAACTTCATAATCAATATGCAATTGTTCTTCCTGACAAACAATAGCATATGCCACACTTTGTTTTTTGTTGCTGAAATCTTCACAACTATTTCTTGCATTATTGTGAATGCTATTTGGTCCACCTACATGAGATTTAAAATTTTCCGATGCTTTCTTCCAATTTCTAAACCCCGTCTTCGTGAAAACATCATATCCAAAGTGTGAACTGTTGCTTGAAGATTTGAAAAGAAAACAATGGAAACAATATGCAGCATCCTTCTCCACACTATACTCTATCCAATCATATTTGGTGTACCATGCATCTAGAAATGACCGCATATCTGGACCAAATTTTGTTTTGGGAAAACTATGACCAATTAAACGATTACGGCCTCTAGACAAATATGCCCATCTCATTTTATCTCTTATTTCAGAGGTACCATACTCATCAATTGGCCTCCGAATCCCAGGATCCGCAACGACATTTTCCAAATTGAAGATTTCAGCATCATTTGCTTGTTGAGTGTCCTGCAACATAGAAATCAAAATTGTTATTTCACAATATCATGCACACCGCTGGTCACTAGACAGAGTCACATAGGGAAAACTAACCTCGCGTAACCTCTTGAGGTTTCTGGAGATTGCCGCCTCTTCTTCTTGCCGAGCTACAACTAGGGCTTCTGCCGCTGCATCTTCCTCGGACTGCATCCGCATCCATTCCGCCTCCTCGTCGGAGTCCATCACAATTCACAGCGAGCCGGTTGAGATCTCTGTCTTTTTAGCACTGCTCGGACAGAGACAGAGAGCACCTAACAGCCGAAATTGAGGTCACAGGGAAACCAATCTTGGGGTTCGACGAGGCCTGCACGCTGCAGCTGTGCAGCACGCCAGCACCTAACAGCCGGCGCCGCCCAAGCCCAGCCGTGGCCTGACAGGAGGTCGTGGCAGTCGTGGAGCAGGAGCAGGCAGCGAGGGGAACTGGGGAAGGGGCAGCGTCCACTGGGCGCAGGCGAGGTCGTGGCGGTGGCCAGAAGCGCAGGCGAGGTCCTGGCGGCGCTAGAAGCCTAAAAGGGGCGATGGCCGGCGAACTTGTGGTGATTGGGGAACGGGGCGGGGTCGGGGAGAACGGGGCTGACCGGCTGAGGGAGAGACAAGGGCCGGCCGGGCGAGGGCGGGGAAGGTGGTGCCGGCGAGGGCGGGGAAGGTGGCGGCGGGGTGGTGGCGAGGCCTCGAGGGCGGATGGCGGCGCGCCGGATCGAACGAGCGTCGTGGGGCAGTTCGGCCCTGCGAGATCTATGGATAACGAGCAGGTCGGGGACTCGGGGCCAATCGTTTTTTTTTCGCCAAAAACGAGCCGGGTCGAGCGACCAGGCTCGACCCCCTTCTAGCGCCGCCACTGGGTGCGACGGCTGGACTGAGTGGGCTAGGGTTCCCAACGCATGGGAGAGTGGACTAACGTGTCCGCTGGGCAACCTGCGCCCCTCTTTATATAGCGTATGGTATTGGGCTTCACAACACTTGTGGCCCATTCCCTCTGTGAGTCCGACTCACAAAACCAGTCCATTTCCGGTTCGGGTCCAACCCGACCAAATACTTGCTCCCGCTTTTAAGTGTGCGACCCTGCAGTCTCATGGCGACTTGGACACGATTAGAGTTCAACTCCCAATCGATCAATCGGTAGCGGCTCCTAGCAGAACGTGCCGACTCCCAAGTACCATTGAGTCATGACGACATACCTTTCAATGTGATATTCATCTTAGTCCCTTTTGCCTCACGATATACCTTGTCGAACTATAGGCGATTTTATCGTCATCCCTTAAATAGTTCAACTCTCTTCTCGATCCGTGATATGTGATTCATCTGACTAACTCTTAGTCAACCGACACAGTTAACACTTAACTGAGTCGCGCATGGCCATGCTTCCTGAATCATATCACTCGAGAGGGCTCAGAGAATATCTCTCCATTAGGAGGGGCAAAATCCCATCTTGATTATCCACATCACGCAGCTTGCTTTTCATTCGACCCGAACTCTGCCTTTATAGTTGCCTTGTCAAAGAACAACGTTTGACAGAACCTAAGTCGGTGATCCACAACTCGGATTGTGCGACAACCTCAGGTGTAAGGATTACATTGATTGAGACATGCAAATGACGACTTTATCGTTGCATCTCAATGTGGGTCAGTCCGACTTGCTAAACTCTTTAGCCAAGTCCGTGAACATTGGAATGGCATCACCATGCCCATGACAAGTGGAACCGTGTCATCAGCCAACACTCACATTAGTCTAGGGTGTGTGTCCAGCACAACCTTAACGACCATGGACAATTAGTATGAACAACATGAATACATAGTTCCACAATCGAATCACATATTCAATGACATATATCAGATGTTCAAACCAAAGGACAAATTAATAACTTTATGAATACATTGGGAATTACATCATCTATGATTGCCTCTAGGGCATATTCCCAACAGTCTCCCACTTGCACTAGAGTCAATCATCTTGGCATCATATGCCTAGACATCTAATGCCCATATCTCTCGTGTGCGCCTCATGCTTAGGCTGTGGTAGCGCCTTTGTCAACGGATCTGCAATGTTTGCATCCGTGTGTACTTTGCATAAATTGATATCACTTTGTTCGACAAACTGGCGAATGAGGTGGTACCGCATGAGTATATGTTTGTTCTTCTGGTGTTGTCTAGGTTCCTTGACCTGTGCGATAGCACCATTGTTGTCACAATATACGTCCAAAGGATTGGACGCGCCCTGAACCACACCAAGATCTATCAAGAGGTTCCTGATCCAAACAGCTTCCTTTGCCGCCTCTGAGGCAGGAATATACTCAGCCTCTGTTGTAGATGCAGACACCGTATCTTGCTTGGAACTCTTCCAGCTCACAGCTCCTCCGTTCATTACGAACACGTATCCCGATTGTGAACGAGAATCATCTGAGTCGGTGAGATAACTTGCATCCGTGTAACCCTTTACACTGAATTCCTCATCACCTCCATAAACTAGGAACATTTTCTTAGTATTTCTCAAATACTTAAGGATGTTTTTAACCGCTGCCCAGTGGGCTTCGCCAGGGTCAGCCTGGTATCTGCTCGTAACACTTAGAGCATAGGAAACATCTGGCCTAGTACAAATCATGGCATACATGATGGATCCGATTGCCGAAGCATACGGGATCACACTCATCCGACTTCGCTCATCAGTTGTCGAAGGACACTGGGTCTTGCTAAGTTTTATGCCATGGGACATCGGTAAGAATCCCTTCTTGGACTCTTCCATTTTGAATTTCTTCAAAACCTTGTCCAGATAAGTACTCTGACTCAATCCAATGAGCCGCCTTGATCTATCTCTATAGATCCTGATTCCTAATATGTAAGTTGCCTCACCCAAATCCTTCATTGAGAAACTCCTTTCCAATGACTCTTTGGTTTCTTGCAACATCATGACATCATTTCCAATCAGTAATATGTCATCCACATATAAGATTAGAAAGTTCACTTTGCTCCCACTAAACTTCTTGTATAAACAAGAATCATGATCGCTCTTGATGAAGCCAAACGATTTGACTACCTCATCAAAACGAATGTTCCAACTCCGAGATGCTTGCTTCAACCCATAAATGGATTTCTGAAGTTTGCATACGTTGTCAGCATTAGCCGGATCGACAAAACCTTCGGGTTGTATCATATACACGTCCTCAGTTAAATTTCCATTAAGGAAAGCCGTCTTGACATCCATCTGCCATATCTCATAGTCGAAATAGGCCGCTATGGCTAACATGATCCGAATTGATTTAAGCATCGCTACGGGCGAGAAGGTCTCGCCGTAGTCAACTCCTTGAACCTGTCGGAACCCCTTCGCGACAAGTCATGCTTTATAGACGGAAATATTTCCATCCATATCAATTTTCTTCTTAAAGACCCATTTGCACTCGACGGGTCTTGCACAGTCAGGCAGATCAACCAAATTCCAAACTTGGTTTTCATCCATGGAGTTTAATTCGGATCTCATGGCTCCAAGCCATGACTCGGAATCAGATCCCACCATCGCTTCCGAATAAGTTGCCGGCTCATTACTGTCTAACAGTAAAACATCTCGAGCACTCTGTAATCTGGCAGATCTCCGTGGTTCAGGTGCTGTAACTGGTGTAGGTACCACGACCGGCTCAGCCTCCAAGGCACTCGCCGACTCGCCCCTAACCGGTTCCTCTCGAATTTCTTCGAGTTGCACCGTACTCCCACTGACTTCCCGACTGAGAAACTCTTTCTCAAGGAAGACACCATTCCGAGCGACAAACACTTTGCCCTCTTCCCGGTTGTAGAAGTAGTACACCAAGGTTTCCCTCGGATACCCCACGAAAATACACTTATCCGACTTGGGCGTGAGCTTGTCCGACTGAAGTCGCTTGACAAATGCTTCACAACCCCAAATCTTAAGAAAAGACAAACTTGGCTTTTTACCAGTCCACATCTCATGTGGTGTCTTCTCTACTGACTTTGATGGTACTCTGTTTAGTGTAAAAGCTGCAGTTTCTAGACAATAACCCCAAAATGATAAAGGTAGATTTGTCCGACTCATCATTGATCGTACCATGTCCAACCAGGTCCGATTTCTCCGTTCCGATACACCGTTTCTCTGCGGTGTACCCGGCGGAGTGAGTTGAGGAACTATTCCACAACTCTTTAGATGGTCATCAAACTCATGGCTCATGTACTCGCCTCCACGGTCCGACCGTAGAAACTTTATTTTCTTGCCGAGCTGATTTTGTACCTCACTCTGGAATTCCTTGAACTTTTCAAAGGCTTCCGACTTGTGTTTCATTAAATAGATATATCCATACCTACTCAAATCATCAGTGAAGGTAATGAAGTACTCATAACCACCTCTAGCTGTCGTGCTCATTGGTCCACATACATCACTATGTATTAGTTCCAACAAGTCGGACGCCCTTTCACAACTCCTTGCAAAAGGTGTCTTGGTCATCTTGCCTAGTAGGCATGATTCGCATGTCTCGAATGACTCTAAGTCAAACGAAGTTAGAAGTCCATCATCATGGAGCTTCTTCATGCGCTTCCAACTTATATGACCAAGCCGACAGTGCCAAAAGTAAGTCATATTCAGATAATTTGGTTTCAACCTTTTAACATTTATGTTATAGACTGATTCACTATCAAGATTTAAAATAAATAACCCGTTATGAACGGGTGCAAAGCCATGAAACATATCTTTCAAATATAAAGAACAACCATTATTCTTAATATTCGACTCATAACCTTGTCTCATCAAACATGAGGCGGAAATAATGTTTCGACTAAGCGCTGGAACATAATAACAATTATTTAGTTCCAAAATAAATGCTGAAGGTAAATGAAGTTGCATCGTGCCGACTTCCAACGCAGCGACTCTCGCCTTGTTGCTGACCCGAATGTCAACCTCTCCTCTTGCCACGCTCCTAGTTCTTACCAGTCCCTGCAACGAGTTGCATATGTGAATAACTGATCCGGTATCATATACCCAAGAACTATTAGGCGCATCAGCAAGATAAATGTCTATAACATTGCACACAAGCGTACCTGAGTTGGAAGTCACACCTCCACTCTTGGCTCTGTCAGCCAAATACTTGGTGCAGTTCCTCTTCCAGTGGCCATCTTGCTTGCAATAGAAGCAATTGGCCCCGGCTGTAGGAGAAGGCTTAGTCTTTGAGGGAGCACTCTGGACAGGACTATGGGCGCTACCTCCTGACTTATCCTTCTTCTTCTTAGTCCAAGAACTCTTCTTGAACTTAGCCTTATTCTGCACCATCAACACTTGACTGGCGCCTTTCTTGATATCAGCCTCTGCCGTTTTGAGCATCCCATGTAATTCAGTGATACTCTTATCCATACCATGCATATGGTAGTTCGAGATGAACGGACCATACGCACTAGGAAGAGAGTTCAGAATTATATCAGTAGCGAACTCTTCGTTAATGGGGAAGCCCAGCCGATCCAGAGACTGTATGTAACCAATCATCTTGATTACATGCAGACTCAGTGGATCGCCGTCTTTCAGCTTACAGCCAAGCAAAGCTTGAGAGACTTGATACCTCTCAGTCTTTGCTTGAGCCTGGAACATACTTTTGAGGCTTTCGATCATATCGTAGGCCTCAACATTTTCGAACTGCTGCTGCAAGTCCGGTTCCATGTGTGCAAGCATAAGACAACTAATTTCCGTAGACTCATCTCTAGTCTTACGGTAGGCATTTATGACAGCGACAGTCGCATCGTCATCTGGCTCATCTGGAAGTGGAGTTTCTAGAACATGTTCTTTCTTGTCATGCTTGAGGACTATCCTCAGATTACGATACCAGTTGGTGAAATTAGTTCCATTAAGCTTATCTTTCTCTAGGATTGACCTCAACGCAAACGTGGACAACTGAGGAAGGTTGCTAGGTGCCATTGATCTACAACAGAAAATACGCAAAAACACTTAAGACATGTATTCATAAAAGAGCAGTATATTAAACGATTTAATACTTATGCTCCCACTAGAACCAACATCCCTCCGATGGTTGCTAAGTGATTCAAGACCCAAAATAAGCAAGCCGACTAGTGAGCTTTAGCATCACGCTAGCCGTCAAGTGGTCTAGGTAGGCAACACCTTGCCAATCGCATCCAATACGACTCCTGTTAGTTGGGTGACATCACATGCCCCGGCTCCCAACCTACCTCGCCCCGAGCCCCACAACCGTTGTGATGGACTCGTCTAGATTACCAAGTGATTCCGCTTGTAAGAGTCCGACTCAAACCCACCTAACCGGAAATAATTGGTAGCACCTCAATTTTATGAGCCCACTACCAAGAATGTCCGACTTGTGATGGTGCAGCACTGGCGGGGCGACCGACTAGACCTTCTTTGAGGGATTAAAGAATCTACCAACTATCTAAATAGAGGTAAATAGAGACATAACAATAACACAAATAAAGCAATTATAATGTGAAATGGTATGGCTCTCTTCATGGTGATCTCCATCTCCACGAAGCTTGCAAGTCGACTCGTGCCAACTCTTGTCACGTGTCATCTTGCTCCATGTAGCCGACTTGTACATCGACTTGCATCCCTTCCGGGTTCTCCAACAAGCTACACTAACTAGTAAATGAAAATTTACATAGAGAATCCGACACGCAGGCCGGTATACAATAAAATGACAGCACCTAGGCTCCAGCCGGCTGACATAAACATGATACGCAGATCATGTATGGATTACACACATCACATGCACATAAGTCATACCATTCACAACTTCCTGCAAAAACAAGTTATGCATAGATACGATATCTACCGGCGTTGTGAAACTCGCAACGACATCTAAGGCGCTACGACAGGCGCTACGACATCTAAGGCGCTACGACAGGGGTAAGTTGTTTCACGACCTTAGCAGTATGATCACGGAAACTAGATCATCCATTAACCCCGAGTACGATTGATCCAATCAACCTTGTACAAAACCGATCTATCTCATAGACCGACCACCAAAACAGCAATTAGATCACATCTAACGCTAACTACATATCACATATGTACGGATCTCGGGCCTAATACCAGAAGCTACTGCTCTGATACCACTGTTGGGACGCGTAGAGATAAACGAAAACTTTTCCTACGCGGTACACCCAAGATCTAGCCGAGGTAGAAGGCCACGATGATTACCACTAGACGCGCGGTTGCGGATTATCGATGAAGCGCGTCGGGGCAGTGCAGTCCCACGATCCGATCCGGCCGATCCAAACCCTCGAACGTCGAAGTGCTGAACGTACATCACCTCTGCCGGTATCCACACGTACGAGGAGGAGCTCCGACGGCAGACTGCTAGGTCTGGTGCGACGGCTGGACTGAGTGGGCTAGGGTTCCCAACGCATGGGAGAGTGGACTAACGTGTCCGCTGGGCAACCTGCGTCCCTCTTTATATAGCGTATGGTATTGGGCTTCACAACACTTGTGGCCCATTCCCTCTGTGAGTCCGACTCACAAAACCAGTCCATTTCCGGTTCGGGTCCAACCCGACCAAATACTTGCTCCCGCTCTTAAGTGTGCGACCCTGCAGGCTCATGGCGACTTGGACACGATTGGAGTTCAACTCCCAATCGATCAATCGGTAGCGGCTCCTAGCAGAACGTGCCGACTCCCAAGTACCATTGAGTCATGACGACATACCTTTCAATGTGATATTCATCTTAGTCCCTTTTGCCTCACGATATACCTTGTCGAACTATAGGCGATTTTATCGTCATCCCTTAAATAGTTCAACTCTCTTCTCGATCCGTGATATGTGATTCATCTGACTAACTCTTAGTCAACCGACACAGTTAACACTTAACTGAGTCGCGCATGGCCATGCTTCCTGAATCATATCACTCGAGAGGGCCCAGAGAATATCTCTCCATTAGGAGGGGCAAAATCCCATCTTGATTATCCACATCACTCAGCTTGCTTCTCATTCGACCCGAACTCTGCCTTTATAGTTGCCTTGTCACAGAACAACGTTTGACAGAACCTAAGTCGGTGATCCACAACTCGGATTGTGCGACAACCTCAGGTCTAAGGATTACATTGATTGAGACATGCAAATGACGACTTTATCGTTGCATCTCAATGTGGGTCAGTCCGACTTGCTAAACTCTTTAGCCAAGTCCGTGAACGTTGGAATGGCATCACCATGCCCATGACAAGTGGAACCGTGTCATCAGCCAACACTCACATTAGTCTAGGGTGTGTGTCCAGCACAACCTTAACGACCAAGGATAATTAGTATGAACAACATGAATACATAGTTCCACAATCGAATCACATATTCAATGACATATATCAGATGTTCAAACCAAAGGACAAATTAATAACTTTATGAATACATTGGGAATTACATCATCTATGATTGCCTCTAGGGCATATTCCCAACATTCACGCCATCTACAAAGATATGCCAGAACTTGTTGGTGTCGGTGGTCCAAGAGATGAATTTGTGAAGTGGCTGATCAACAAGGAATCTGAATCAACAAATCAACAAAAAGTCGTATCCACTTTTGGATATGGAGGATTAGGCAAGACCACTCTCGCCAGACAGGTTGATGACAAAATTGGAGCAAACTTTGAATGTCGAGCTTTTGTGTCAATTTCTCGTTGTCCTAATATGTCAAAGATCCTGAGTTCTTATTATGTCAATTCTGTAATCAAGGTTATACTCATGGAGAGGATATCCAACTCATCATCGACCAGATCTCTGAAAGATAAAAGGTATGTAAGTGTTGTCAAATAATTTTTAGTCTTCCAGATAACAGCTGCACTACTGTTCATACTGGCCTAATTGTTTACTTGGTACAAATTGCGTTATTTTTTCTTTTAGTTTGACCAACTCTAAGTTAAAATCGAAATATTTCCCTTTGCAACTTCTCTCAATTTTTCAGGATTTCATGAACTGCGGAAAATTTTATGCTGAAGTGGTGTGTGCCACACTTTATTATACAAACGAATTGAATCCCTCAACTCTTGTTGGAAATTAAACAGTAGCCGATGAACAAGCAATAAATCAACCTCAACCTCTGAAATCTATGTCCAAAACATTGAACTGCTTCTGCCCTAAGGTTTCTTAAACTTTACTAATATTTTGTTCTGACAACCTCTTTGAAGGATTAAAGGGATAAACGTGGTGATGCATAAATCTGGTTGCTAATATATGATAAAAAATCCTATTAAATTTTAGCTAATAATCATAATGTTAATGAATATTATTAAACTTGTTTGCTTTCTCTTCGACTCTGGAATTTTTCGTACCATTTTATCGTTTTATGCTAAATTGTTTCCTTTGGTTTATTTTGTTGATCCATGAATAGTCTGAAAATAATTTTTTCGATGTATTCCACCAGAATTTATCTTTACTAGTAAAAAATAATCTACTACATCTATGACTCCTTGATTATACAGATGCTGCATTGCTAAGTCATGTCTTGATTTTGTAGATTTTGTCGGATATTAAAAGTATGATTAAGTTTAATCTTGATTAGGTCCATGGGTTTTGGACATTTTTGTTTTCTAATCTGGAAAAGTCAAAGGAAATGTGTTATGACTTACGACATACATGGACCGAAATGGTTTTTGTTTTAATACGTCTATGCCTCTGTGATCTCAACAAAAACCGACATGTATGTGCGACCAGCACTCAAGCACATAATACTTTAAATTATTTACTAATAATTCCATATGAAGCATGCTACTTTGACCTTCCCCTTCATCTAAGAAGTTCCCTATTGTACTTGACTTGTTTCCTGAAGATTTATGAGATTCAAAGAGAACGATTGGTGCACAGATGGATTTCTGAGGGTTTCATCCACGGTGTACATGGAGAAGATCTTGTTGAGCTAGGAGAAGCATGTTTCCATGAGCTTGTTAAAAGAAGTTTAATACAGTTCCGATCAAGATTCTTTTGGCAGGGTGACAACGAGAAAAAGAAATATCGATTGGCCAGATGGGATGTAGTTTGTCGTCCACGAGATCAGGGAGGGCTCGGTATTCATGACCTTCAAGTCAAGAATTCATCCCTACTTGGTAAATGGATTTTTAAACTACTTACCGAAGATGGCGTATGGCAGACCATCCTGAAACGTAAATACATAGGTTCGAAAGCAATATCACAGGTTATGTGGAAACCGGGTGATTCACACTTTTGGGCTGGACTCATGGCGAATAAAAATAAGTTTTTTCGCTATGGGGTATTTAAGATTAAGGATGGATCACAGATACGGTTCTGGGAGGATAAGTGGTTAGGTAATACCACACTCAGAGAACAGTATCCGGCCTTGTACACGATAGCGCGACATAAGGATGATACGCTGGCTACAGTCATGCAAACATCACCTCCTAATGTTACGTTTCGACGAGATTTACTCGGGCCTCAACTTGCGTCTTGGCAAAACCTGGTTGATAGATTAACGAGGGTTACTCTTACACCAGGAGCTGATGAATTTCGTTGGAAGATCACTAAGAATGGTATGTTCTCGGTGGATTCCATGTACAGGGCTCTGATCCAATCGGATATGCCAGTCGATATCTTCAAAAATGTATGGCGTATGAAAGTGCCACTGAAGATTAAGATCTTCTACCTTCGTAAGGGGGTCATACTCACAAAGGATAATCTTGTCAAACGTAATTGGCATGGAAGCTCTAAGTGTGTTTCTTGTTCTCATGATGAGACAATTAAACACTTATTCTTTGATTGCACATTTGCGCGTTCTATATGGTCCGCTATCCAAATGGCTTCAAATCTATATCCCCCTACTTCCGTTGCGAATATATTCGGCAATTGGTTAAATGGGGTTGATAAACGATTTAAGACTATTATTAGGGTAGGAGCGCTTGCCGTTATTTGGTCGCTCTGGCTATGTAGAAATGACAAGATTTTCAATGATAAAAAATTTTCTCGTCTGCAGGTTCTATTCAGGAGCACAGGTATTCTCCGTTCGTGGTCCACATTACAGCGAGGGGAGTTACGAGGCCTTTTTACGGAGGCATGTGCACGACTGGAGCAGGTGGCGAGGGATATTTTTATCCCACATGGATGGCCGCTTGATCTACGGATAGAGCCTCCATAGCATCGACAGCCTACAGCGGACGTTCTGTAGCATTGTCGCTCTGTTTATTTGCAGTTTCGGTTTTCGGCTGTGTGCATCTCACGATGCAGAGGCCGGGTGTAATGCTTGAATTTTTTGAGTAATAAAGCCCTTTATCAAAAAAAAAAAAATACAGCCGGTGCATATAAAGCATGATGGCAAGGCACGATGTTGCCAAGTCCATGACACGGTCGTTGATTTTCTCATTTACAAGTCCACCGAAGAGAACTTCTGTACCGTGTTAGGCACACACTCAAAGCTTAATAGCGGAGTTATACGTCGGCTCTCTCTTATGGGAGAGGAAGATGAAGGAAGTGTCAAGCAGTTGGATCTATCACATGCTCGATCACCTGTTTCTTTTGGGCATTCC
Source organism: Alopecurus myosuroides (assembly GCA_028641055.1). Lineage (NCBI taxonomy): Eukaryota > Viridiplantae > Streptophyta > Magnoliopsida > Poales > Poaceae > Alopecurus > Alopecurus myosuroides. The sequence goes on from CM054063.1 coordinate 72,876,540, forward strand.
TATGGAATTTTTCTCTCCGTTGCAAAGTTAACTGCTCTGTGTGTGGTAGACATACAAGCTTACAGGCAACTGGAAGCGCATAGTGTCAAAAATATTGGAAGACTTCTTCAGTTGAGGTACTTGAACATCTCTAAGACACATTTAACCGAGATTCCAAAGGAAATTGGGGGGCTTGCAGTATCTAGAGACATTAGATTTGTCGGACACACAAGTATTTGAGCTGCCTGAATCAGCTACTCGGCTAAAACGATTAGTGCATCTGTTTGTTCCAAGAGAAGCTATATTGCCTGATTGTAAACATCAAGAGTTTGCAAGAGCTTAGGACCATAAACCCCTTCCAGCAATCTGTGAAGTTTCTGGAAGATCTTGGCAAGCTAATAAATTTGAGGAAGCTAAGAATTATATGGTGTGAGCCTGATGGATCCGACAAAGTAAGTTGCAAGAGAAAAAATGCTAGTGTCTTCCCTTCGCAAATTGGACGCACGCAAGCTTCGCAGCCTCGGAATTGATTTTTATCTGAGAGAAGACTATGCAACTTCCATAGGACATCCGCCCCTTCCTTCTCTCGGTAGCATCCGTAAGATTGACCTCTGCAGTGGAAACCTCCAATGGGATTACCAAATGGCTGGTTTCACTTGTCAAGATAGACAAATTAGCCGTTAGTGATGGGACCATAGAGAAGCAGGATGCTGAGATTCAGTCTGCTTGAATTCAGTCTGTGTAGAGCCAATTATCATCGCGGATGGAGGGTTTGAACGGCTACAGAAGCTTGGGTTCAGCGTCAGTGGTATGGGGTTCATGTTTGAAGCAGGAGCTATGCCAAATCTGAAGGAGCTTTTCCTGGTGATTCAACTACTAAAAATCAAATCAAATGGTGGTGGTGGTGGTGTTTTCAATTTTCGCATCCAGCACCTCTCCAGACTTGCTTGGCTCTGCGTCACCATAAATTGCCGTGGAGTGAGGGTTGCCAATGTGGAGGCTACGGAGGTTGCTTTCCAGAGCATGGCCGATGCGCACCAGAACCGCCCCACACTGACAATGTTGAGAAAGCGCCCAATGGAGTTATTAGAAGACGATACGCCAACACTTGAAGGTGATGGTGGACACTTGGCTTGCTAAGGTCAGTGTTTCAGGTACAGATCTCACCCAGACAAACATCAATATGTATCAGTTAATTAATATGCTCTGTTGTGTACCTTCAGATTACCCAGGAAATCTTCAGGGAGTAGCGGCCTGTGCGATGATGCTTCAAAGTGATCGGAGGTTGCTCCTGTAGCATTCAGCCACATATAGGAGCAGTGGAGTGTCTATCTTCGAAGACATAAATGGGTAGAAACTTTCCAGCCTTTCGACAGCATTATTGAAGATCGTGTCATATCTATGTTTCCATATAAACCACATCAAAATTACTGCAGTTATGATACTGGGAGCAAAGTTTTTCTTGTTAGAAACCTAGATTCTTGCAACTGATTCGTAAGAGTTGCGACCGGGGCGGCATGAAAATCCTGAAACCAGTGGTCATGTAAAAATCGATCACAAGGTAGCTAGCCATTTGCTTGATGGCTCGGGATTAGATTGATGCATGCGTGATGTCAAACAACATTGCACCGAATAACCAATATAGTGTACCACCATTATCTGCATTTCCTTTGTCAAATTAAACATGCTGTTACTGGAGGCCGATAACCGACACGTATGGTGATTGCAAACCATGTGAATTTCTGTTTTTACAATTTTATTACTGTTGTATGGCCAGTGTACGTGTTAATCTTAGACTCGATGTTTTTTTTCCCTCGTAATATATATGTACTGCTGCCATATTTGTACCGAGCAACGATAAGGTTTCAGAATTTGAGATGATGTTTCTTTCTCTTCTACAGTAGATTTTTTGCATCTTAGGAGTACTTGCCGATGCCAAATGCACGATGAACAATGCGATTTCCTTTGGGAATGATCCAATCGGGACTCCTAAACCACAACGAACTACTTATTCCACACGAAAGAGAAAGACAACCGACTTGGACTCCATATAATATCAGTAATATAGCCCGATTAATCTCTGTGCCTTTCCCCATCGATACGTCATCATGTTGGCGCAGCAGTCCGGCATGGGCGATTTCGCCGCCCGGCTGATAAGGCGACTCGCATCTGAGAACAGCAACAACAACCTGATCTTCTCGCCGCTCTCCATCTACGCCGTCCTCGCGCTCCTGGCCGCCGGCGCCAGCGGGGACACCCTCGAAGAGGTCCTCCGTGTCCTAGGCGTGCGGTCGCGCCACGATCTAGAGGACTCCGTGGCGCGTCTCCTGGACGGCCCCCTCAGGGACACGTCCGATTCCGGCGGGCCGATCGTGGCGTTCGCGTACGGCGTGTGGAGCGATCTGACGGGCCCGCTGAAGCCGGCATACCGCGATGCCGTCGTCGGCACGTACAAGGCCGAGGCTGGCGTCGTCGACTTCCGCAACGACCCAGAGCAGGCAAAGCAGCAGATCGACGCGTGGGCCGCGGAGGCGACGAGGAACCTCATCACGTCGGCCGTTCCTCCGGGAACTCTAAACCCGGACACCAGGCTCGTGCTGGCGAACGCCGTCTACTTCAAGGGCAAGTGGGACCTTCCGTTCTACAAGAGCCGGACCAAGAACGGGCCCTTCTACCGGCTCGACGGCACCGCCGTCGACGTCCCCTTCATGACCAACTCCAAAAACCACTACATCGCGGAGCACGACGGATTCAGGGTGCTCAAGCTACGTTACAAGAGCTCGCGGTCCACCCGTTTCCAACACTGCATGTGCATCTTCCTTCCGGACGCGCGCGATGGGCTGGGCAACCTGCTGGACAAGGTCACGTCGTCGCCGGGCTTCCTGCACGAGCACCTGCCGAAAAGAACGGTCAAGGTTGGGCAGTTCCGGGTGCCCAAGTTCGAGCTCTCCTTCTGGAGAAGCGTCGCCACCGTCCTCAATGATCTGGGCCTCCGCCTACCTTTCAGTCGAGAGGCCGACCTCTCTGAGATGCTGGAGGACGATGGCTCCGGCAGACCGTTCCTCGTGCCGGACGTAATCCAGAAGGCTGTCATCGAGGTCGACGAGGAAGGCACCAAAGCTGCCGCCATCAGCATGGTATATGGTAAAATGGCAGCCGCTCCAGTTTGCACACCTCCTGTGGATTTCGTCGCCGACCACCCGTTTGCCTACTTCATCATCGAGGAGGAGTCGCAGGCAGTCATCTTTGCGGGACATGTTGTTGACCCTAGCAATGGTGCCGGGGTGGCGATCCCTTCCCCTGCCCCGTTTCAAGAGTACACCACAAGAAAAGGAAAATCTGATGAGACTACTGATGGCCGAAGATCCAATCAAGTACGGTATGGCCCTGCATACACTCCAATATCGCCGGTATACAGGCGGACTGTTCCGTTGACAAATATGGTCGGTTCGTCCAATACCACCCGCTTACCCGTACCTCTCCGACATCGACGGGGTCCGTCCCTTTGGCAGTTGCCTGCTTTTGCTGTACTTATATTTATCTTTTTGTTATATTGTACTTATAATTATCTTATATGAATACTTATTGTATAAGACTAGTCACAATTGAGAGTATCATACAATAGTGGGTAGTAACATGTTTGTGGTATCATGCAATACTATATTTATTAGGTTATAATCTCATCTTTTCTTAGAAAGCGTTATGTTACTGTATCTAAAAGACTTTTGCCACATCATATTTTCTCATATTTGTGGTATCATTAAATTAAGTGCCACATCAGATTTTTGCCAACGTGGCATGCATGATAACAATTATGTTACCCTCACTGTGACTAGTCTAAAAGACTTAGCGAGTTTATTTCTGCCCTGATCAACCGGGTGAAAATTTGGACCAAGTCATTTTATCTCTTTGGGGCTGAAATTGGATGTATGACAGTATGAGGCAACAATGCACCAAAGTCCCATGGTTGTCAGGGACGGGATTTGTAGAAGAAAACCAAGCTACTGTCCAGAAAGAATAAGATTAGGTTTATTAGCACATTAACATTAACAAAGTACTCTCTCTGTTCCATATTATGATCCGTTTTAGCAAACTGAGTAGTAGTAGAACAGATATAAATCACATTTCAAATGACCATTTAAAAAAAATTATCACATGCCCCACTGGCTGGCGGGACAGGCCTTCCAGCGCCGCCTCGGCTCGGTTCGCCTCGGCTGCTGCAGGTGCCGATGCACCTCCTCCCTGGCTGGGCATGGCTGGCGAGACCAGATTCGACCATGGGCATGTATCGGATCGCCATGGTGTTGCATGTCCTTGGTGCAGGGTGGCGACTTGGGAGCTGGTGGGTCGTGGCGGTGATGCTCCTCATGACGGCCGACGGTGTAGGTGGCAGGTTCTCGGCGGGGTTGGTTCTAGTAGGGTTGATGAGAATCTGTCGATGGATGGCGACGGCAGCGGCCTTGGCGTTGCAACGCGAGGCGGGGCTAGTCAGGCTGATATGGACCGGATTTGACCTCATATGGACCGGATCTTGGCCTGAATAGCCCTGCATGTTGCGTCCGGTCGGTGACCGTCTTCGGCGGTGGAGGACGGTGGATCTCCTCTGATTGGATGCTATGTGTTTTGTTGTCCACGCAGACTGGGATCTATTTTCATCCTACCTCTACCAACACGTTGAGCTCGTGATGCACTGTTGATGCTCACAGGGCTCGAGTTCGGGATGCCGGGGCGGCGGCCCTGGAAAGTGGACTGTGCAGGCGTCTTTGTTGCGAAGGACGTGGCGGTGGTGATGGCCTCTCTCTTTGGCTGTTTGGATGGCGAGGAGCGGGTGGTGGGGATTCCTGGCGCTGGTGGCGGCAGCTCACAGATCGTGCTTTATATGGAGGACATACTCGGGGATAGGGGTAGGTCCGGCGGTACGGATGTTGTTCGAAGGTTTTTCCAAGCGAAACCTCCGCGCTCCAGCGCCAATGTCGATGATGCCTGCAGGTATTGTTACCCTCTAGGGGACGTTGGTGTAGCTATCTTTGCCGCGTTATGGCTCCAGGTGAAAACCCTTGAGCGTCCCGTTCTCGACAGCGGCAACGTTCGACGCTGTTACCATCTTGGTGGCGCCGTCGTGGAGCCTCATCCTTTTGGGCCTGTTTCGGTATCCTCGGTGGCAAGTCTGGTTCTCCTTGTTTTTCTTCTTCCTATCTTTGATCTACTTTGTAAGAGGTTCTCCTCATCACGTTTTATCGGTTCGGCCATGGTGATTTATTTATAAAACGGGGCGAAAGCCTGTTTCAGTTAAATTAAAAAATTATCGCATGTCCATGTCCATGTCTGAGGTGCACAAGAGTAAATTTTCACGGAAGTACATTGTTTGTGGTTATGTGAAACAAAAAAGAGAATTTGGTACTCCAAAGATCACTCTTTAGAGTACTGATTCATAACCCCCAAGAGCAGGGGATCACCGTAGTACCTCTCAATGTGGAAGTAGGGTATCGATCCGCAATTGTAAAAAACGAAAAGTTGTCTATTCCCTACAACTAAAGTGTCACAAGTTTTAGTTGATTATACACTAAACAAGTTTAAATAACACGATTTTTAATTTAATGGATGGAAGTTTAATGTAACAAAACAAGAATGTAAAAGTGTCCCAATCCTCTTCAACGCAAGAGGACAAGACAAAGTTATTCTCTTATAGGAACAATGGACATGGGTTCATGGGTTCACTCAATCCTCTCTCCCATCTATGGTGATTATCATGTTATAGATAAAAAGTACATACAACTATCATGCTTTAATGGTAAACTTCTATGACGGTTAATTGTCCTAAAACACATAGTTGAAAGAAATAATCATTTGTGTTGCTAGGTCACCCTCGTAGGGCTAGCATGGTTTGCTGTCACTCCCACATTATACTTCTTTCTTTTTACCCCCAGATAAAGGATGTTGGGAGGTACTGTGTCACGCAATACCTATGCATGTGTCACATCGGTCATCTCGTACCCACATACATCATAATTCTTAATGTACAATATTCTAAACACTAGTGCAATGATTCATATTTTGTGTGCATGACCACATCTCTCTCATCTATCTACACTTGGTGGTGTTAATCACCTCATGACATGGATAAACAAGGCATTCTGCATAAATCAAATCATCACATGCATCATAGAATATCTCCAAAGTATGACAAGTCATAAAAGATCCAACACAAGTGTAAATGCATAACAAATATCATCTCATACCATAATATCCACCATAGGAATTACATAGATAGATCCATACTCATGCAAGGCACATCATATGGACTTCAACAATCATCATACATAGAGATATTAGATCAAGTTACCACCACAAACCCAAAGTACAGGGGGTGTACTATTCCCCCTTCATCATGGTGACGATGGTGGAGGGGTTGGATAAGATGGAGACCACCTCGGCAGCGCCCCGCCGGAGTTTTCCCCCTCCAATCTGTAGCTCCAGGTCTTTTGTTTCGTGGTTTTGTGTTTCTGCGGTGCTCCTTCCGGAAGTCGTCGAGGGACTATTTTTATAGTCATTTTTTGGTCAATACGAAGGCACGAAGATAAAAACAGACGACATCAGAGCAAGGAGGGAGAAGAGAGGTACTCTCACGACGCGACCAGGTAATCTAGCCGCGTGGGACCCTCCAAAATCCTCCTCAGACTTTCTTTCGTGCGCTTCTTTGGCTCCTACACTTTGTTCCTTCCAAAAAATGATTCCTGCAAATATTAGGTCATTTGGACGTCGTTTGGGTCCCTGAAACATTAAAATGTAGAAAATAGGGTTTTCTGCTAGTGCAGGGTATAATTCTAGAAAAATAGGGAAACTATGAAATATTCCCAAAATAAATATAAAACAATGATATAACCCTTATATGATGCAAATATGATTGAAATATAAGTAATAGAATGCAAAGTTCATGTATGCATTTCACATGCATCAACATCCCCAAGGTTAACCTATACTCATCCTCGAGTATGAAGGTGATAAAACTAACATGTACTTTGCTTTTTAATACTATCAATGGATATCAAAGATGATTACTATTGCTACATGGAGTCAAATGATTCATTCTCAAAGGAGTAGCAATATACAAGACAGATTATGAAGTGACATCAAATATTCAATGTAAGGATGTTCAATGATAATTCACAAAGTGTAACATAAAAGAAATTACTATGGACCAAATGTATGCATAATGAAAAGTAAAAACATCCTATAATGGTCATAGAGTATTCTTGTAAATCTGAATATAAAGGGTGGACACTATGGAAAGATAAATAAATAAGTAGAGGTAAACATGAATAAGTTTCATCTATCTTCCAAATGCTTCTACTTAAGTTAATGCTTGCAATGTGGTATCCATTGGTGTGGAGCTCTCATTACCCCTATCATAGCATCTTGAGTGGTTAAGTTGAAAGTGAAAGCAAATATGAGTAGTATGCCTGACAAAGTATGGGTTGAATGCCTCATGCCCCATGAATACAATTACCTCTCCAACTGGCTACTCAACTCGGGCCACAAAGAAAGTTCAAGTTAAATTCATTGCAAGTAATAATAGTGGCATCAAGAGCGTCAACTGAGTTACCTCTTGTCCCAGGGCATGGAACAAGCCCATGTTAAAATGACAAGACAAACAAACAAAATGAACAATCTCAACACCTTTCTTATTGACCATTGGTATAGCTTTTATTGTGAGGTGCATCACTGAAAATTCACTATAGCATGTAAGTAAATTTCCACCATGTATCTCAATGGCTTGGGTTAGCGTCCCAGGCGTCTCTCTAGCCATTTATACTCACTCCTCAAACTTACCAAGTTTCCACAATTATTTCACTCAATGTTAGGCATCCATAAATAAAAGTACATGATATCAACTAAATATAATTAAGAACATTGTTGAAATCTTTCCATGTGACAACACATATGAGCTAACTCCCAACCAAGACTCTTGTGAAGCACACAAATTCATAATTTTAATCATCATGGTTCATTTTTATTAAGTGCAATAAAAGTAAAGTGTGCATCAAGTTCGTGAGAGCTTTTTAAGCAACTTTTACCATAACAATCAATAACATAAGAATTTTAATTGGAAACATAGATAATACAATATAACATGATAAACATACTTGGAATAGCATACATCTAATAGGTAGATATGGTGGACTCACTGGAAAAGCTTTGGTTGAAGGTGTTGGAAAACAAGTTTTTACTTGTTGGGATTTTTGGGCTAGAAATACGGGGGAAATTGACCATCTAAATGCATGCATAAGTATCCATAGAACTAACCAATCCATGTTAAAAAAATTAAAGTAACATTCAGCATCAAAACATGAATAACAGATAGCTCTCGATAAAACACTTGCAAATTAATACTCATTAAAAACACATGAATCATGCAATTATATGTATCTTTTTTAATCAACTCAAACATTCAATTCCCAATATTTCTAATAGCATCCAACTTAATTCAACCCAAATTTTCAGTGGCTCTCTCATAACAGAAATGAAAAGTGGTGGTTTCACAAAGAAATAACAAAAATAAAAGATGCTCCAAGTTTATGCGATAAAGTGCATTGTTCTAAAAACAGAAGTTAGACGTGTGCAAACTGAGAGTGTGTTGGTCCAATGGGGTTCTTCACATCCCCAATCTTATGGTCTTCGCCATCCTTGGAGAGCTCTTGGTGCATCTCCTCCAATTCCTTTGAAAAAACTTCAAAACATCGTTTCTCCCATCTCTTTTCTGTGGGGTGACATTAGTAGGCTCAAAACAATTGAATTACTTGCTGCTTGAAATCCTTAAACAGAAGTGTGAAACATTTCTAGAAAGTATATAATGTTGTATTCCTTCTCATAAAATCAATTGGATAAAAAAGATTCAACTTAAAAGTTCAAAGAATGCATAAAACAAAATGGGACAGAATCTATCTAGAAAAACAGCAGCAGCAAAACACATTTTTTTACCCCACTTAAATATGTCGAAAAAAATCTGAAAACTTTCATGCTTACAGAGGATGAAAAATTGCAACTACATTTCAAATTTCAGCCCATTCAGAGTTACAAAATAGAAATGAAAAATCATACCGTGCACAGATTCGTGCTAGAATAAAATCTCTGAATACAAATAGCAACTTTTTCAAATCAAAACGGGTAAAACTTGGCACTTTACTAAAAATTCCAGAAACAAAACTAAAAACTAAGTCTATTTTTACAGCAATAGGACACAAAGAAAATAAAAATGAAAACAACCGGGATGCCTCCCGTAAAGCGCTTTCTTTATAGCCATGTAGCTAGGCTTCTTACTAGGTATCAAGATGATTGGAGTGAGGTGGCTTGGCATCCCCAAGCTTGAATTCTTGTAATTATTTGATATATGTTGGGAGAGCCTAGGGTTAACATCCCCAAGCTTGATTTTTTGTCTCTCTTGATCTTTGTTCATCACTCTCAACTCTTCCACCTGAAAATTCTCACAAAACTCAACATAAAACTTGTTTAGAGGGGTTAGTGTCTCCATAAATTAAATCATCATAGGTAAAGAAAAGACATATAATGAGTTTATTTTAAACATTAACTATTGATGCTAAGGTTATGGATTGATCTTTGATCAAAAGAACCACACAAAACATAGTAATGAGACTCATGCAAAATAAAGACAAAATCTGTCAAAAACTGGACAGCCCGAAAGGATCAATTTTTAGAGGCACTTATGTTGCTCAAAACAGAAAACTTTGAACTAATGAAATGTGTATTAACAACTGAATATTTTTGTTGTAAAATATCAGCTCAAAATTCTTCTTCTGGGATTTTGAACATTTTCCGAAGTGAAGCTTAGAATCTGTTTTCTGGACAGCAAATCACTAATGTTTGGTCCCATCTCCCAAATAGGACCATCATCTAAAGCATTATTATATAGAATATATAAAATAAATTCCTCATCACCTTAAAAGCTATTATAACTAATAATATCATTTTAAATGTGTTGATCATCATCAGAATCAGAATCAAAAGAGCATGGTGAGTAAGGATATGGGCAATCCTCTAATAAATTTTCCTCTTCTCTATATTTTTCTTATTCTTGCAAGCTATTAGATCTCTCCTTGATAGAAACAATATTGTTATAATATTCAAGGATATTGGTATTCTTACAAAAGAGTTTCAAGAATAAGTATTGTAGCAGGTCTTGGTGTGAGGCTACGAGCTTTATCTATATTAAACATAACTATCTCAATAATTCCCATTACAATAGTAAATTACTCGGCTGCCTTCATATCAGTGTTCATAATTTTATTATTATGGTAAGAGGCAATTATAGGCATACTCTTGTATTGAAATTTAAGATCCTTAGGATATTGATCTATGCAGCAAGATAAATTATACCTATCACATAATCCATGGTCAATTACATTTAATGCTTCCATTATAAACCTTTTTTATCAACATTAATTGATTAAACCATAGGGGTTGCATAAGTACGTGACTCATACATTCCATGAACATAACAAATGAACTAATTTTTGTGTGTTTTCCAAATAAGGGGAGTAGAAACGGATACATAACTAAAAGTAAAGGTAATGAGAAACTCACAACCAAACAAGTTTAAAGGAACCTCCCTAATCTTAGATGATTGCAAGATATAAAAAAAGATAAAATAAATCTAAAGTCTAGTGCAGACAAGAATAGAAACTTAAGCGCTACGCTTCGCGGCAATGACGCCAGAAAAGTACTTGATAACCCCCAAGAGCAGGGGATCACTATAGTACCTCTCAATGTGGAAGTAGGGTATCGATCTGTGGGAGCAAGAAGGAAAAGTTATCTATTCCCTACAACTAAAGTGTCACAAGTTTCAGTTGATTCTGCACTAAACAAGTTTAAAGAACAATATGGTTGATTTAATGGATGGAAGTATAATGTAACAAAACAAGAATGTAAAAGTGTCCCAATCCTCTTCAATGCAAGAGGACAAGACAAAGGTTTTTTCTTATAGGAATAATGGATATGGGTTCACTCAATCCTCTCTCCCATCTATGGTGATTATCATTTGTGTTGCTAGGTCACCCTCGTAAGGCTAGCGTGGTTCGTTGTCACTCCCACATTATATTTATTCCTTTTTATCCCCTGATGAAAGGATGTTGGGCGGTATTGTGTCACACAATACCTATGCCTATGTCACATCGGCCATCCCGTACCCACATACATCATACTTATTAATGGACAATATTCTAAACACTAGTGGAATGATTCATATTTCGTGTGCATGACCACTTCTCTCTCATCTATCTACACTTGGTGGTGTCAATCACCTCATGACATTGATAAACAAGGCATTATGCATAAATCAAACCATCATATGCATCATAGAATATCTCCAAAGTATAAAAAGTTATAAAAGATCCAACACAACGGTAAATGCATAAAAAAATATCATCTCATACCACAATATCCACCATAGGAATTACATAGATAGATCCATACTCATGCAAGACACGTCATATGGAGTTCAACAATGATCATACATAGAGATATTAGATCAAGTTACCACTACAAACCCAAAGTCCAGGGGGTGGACTACTCTCCCTTCATCATTGTGACGATGGTAGGGGTTGGAGAAGATGGAGACCACCCCGGCAGCGCCCCGCCGGAGTTCCCCCCTCTAATCTGCAGCTCTAGCTCTTCTATTTCGTGGTTTTGTGTTTCTGCGACGCTCCCTGACAAAAGCCGTCGGGAGACTATTTTTATAGTCGTTTTTATATCAAGACGAAGGCACGGAGATGAAAATAGACAGCATCGGAGCAACGAGGGGGAAGAGAGGTGCTCTCACGCGGTCAGGGAATTTGGCTGCGTGGGACCCTCCAAAATCCTCCTCGGATTTCTTTTCATGCGCTTCCTTAGCTCCTACGCTTTGTTCCTTCCAGAAAATGATCCCCACAAAATATTAGGTCATTTGGGTCCCTGAAATATCAAAATATAGAAAATAGGGTTTTCTGCCAGTGCAGGTTTAATTCTAGAAAAATAAGGAAACTATGAAATATTCCCAAAAATAAATATAAAACAATGATACAACCCTTATATGATGAAAATATGGTTGAAATATAAGTAATACAGTGCAAAGTTCATGTATGCATTTTACATGCATCACTGATCTATATTGTCTCGGGGTTACACACAAGTACACTTGGGATTTTTTCTGTTGAAATGGGGTTGAAAACGCCAACTTCTGCATCGATTGATGCACATGGCTATTTATTGCATACTTTTTTTAAATGGGGTTGAAAACCCCAGATTCTTACAACTCAACGACTGTAGAGGGTTGGGACATGTATCAACCATCTAAGAGCATCTCTAAGAGACTCTTCATATGAATAGCCTTTAAAACGTGTTTTTAGTTTGGGTATTCCTCTTTTAGAGGTCAAAAAAGCCTTGCGCAGAACATAAACATTAAAATGAACTCTAAATTTAAAATTAAACTGGTTCGCGGGAAAGTTCACAGAACAAGACATGGATACATGATACCAGATTTCTTGATTCATCAAGGCATACAGACTTTTGTGGCACCGCCACCTACGTTACAACTTCCGCCTAAACAACTTTAACTGCATGTGCCTCCGTCATCAATCTTTGCCCGAGTCGTCGGGGAGCCACCACGAGAACCGAGCAGTGCTGAATGCGCGACGCTTAGGATAGATATAGAGGCAGTCGTGCATCTCTTGGACAAGGTGATAGTCGTGCTTCCATTCTCGTCACTTGGCTTCAAACTCCCTCTCCTGGCAAAGGTCGTGCTCCAACTGATCGGTGTTGAACGCCTCGGCAGCAACGGCATCGATGTGTTGCTTCATCATCCGCCTTTCCTCGGAGCGGATGGACTTAGCTTTGACTATGGAGAGGATCCCCACCTTACTCTTGATTCGGAAGAGGTCGTCATCTGATGCGTCGTTGAGGTCTTCTTCCATGGAGGAGCGGGCACCAAGGGCGGCGCGGAACCGCTCGCCTCGGCGTCGTGCGTAGCGAGGCCAAGCCAGTGCGCCCCGCGGGACCTTCCCGCCTCGGTGTCGTATGTAGCAGGGCCAAGCTAGGGAGCCTCGTGGGACCCGCCCGCCTCAGTGTCAAGTGTAGAGAGGCCAAGCCAGGGCGCCAGCGGTGAGCCGCGGGCAGGCGCTTTACTCCGGCTTTCCACATCTTCCGCGGATCTCTCATGGCCGCCCTTCTTGTTGGATGTATGCCTAAAAGGAAATAATATATATATATATATGTTCCATAATTATGATTCACATTACTATGTTATAACTGACGTGGCTTCTGAATATGAGATTCATAGGAAAAACTCACGCTCACGTGTAGTAACATGAACACAATATCAAACCCTAGTCTTTCCTTTTACGACTAATTTATTGGATGCTTGATGGTTGTCTTTTCCTGGTCATGGATAGTGTTTATGCCAGCATCAATGAATAGAATATTGTTGGAAGGGAACAATATGGATGCATATTCCCTAAATAGACTGATATGCTAAGTGATTCCATTGAGACATCTTTGTCCTTAGTGTCATATCACAACGCGATTATATTACAATGTGTCCTTTGACCATGAGGTTGTCGGGGTGATATATTTTTGAGATTTTACTTTTGTACTATCTAGAGTCACACCGTAAAATAGGTGAACATAATGGTAGCCCCTGGGAAATTCGAAAGGATTTTATTGCCTCGATGTTCATAGAGGGGAATTACTCCTCCATAAAAAAAGACATGCATGCCTCGGCCCAGTTCGTATTCTTCATATCCATAAGTTCAGCAAACAATGCATGATGATGATACATCATGTGGGATATCATAATACAGTAACAAGTAAAAGGAAACTTACCGGTTAATGAAACAAGACAGAGGTATAGTGAACCAAAGATTTTTTTTCACGGCAATACCGGAATCCGTAGCCTTGGCTAAGTTCGGCATCGTGAGTAATGGGAAAATATATAATAACCAATAGGTTCGGCAGTTTATTTGTATAGTATGTGGGAGTCAATATGGGCGTCCATGGCACCTCTATTTATTATTGAAAAGGAAAGTGTTTCCTGTTTCATGTCCACACACTATCGAAACTGTAGGCGAAACTCACTTATGTTAGGGCTAATTTTTGTGTGCATCGGTAGGTCCGGATCAATTAGGATTATCATCAGAACGGTTTTTCGGTGTGATAAATATATTCTATATATCAGAGATAATTTATATTGTGGTCACTGGATGCCCCAAAGTAAAAGAAACTACTGGAATTTATTTCGAAGTTGTTCTGAGAGAGAAATTGAGGTTGCACGCTTTATGGAGAAAGTACAGCGGGCATGAGATGTCCTAGGGTGTCGGAGATATATGTGTGACATTGTTAGATAATATCGAAGATTTTATCTAAAGGGGTCATAGGGTTCCAGAATAGTTTCGGGAAAATCGGGAAGGGGGCTGCCAGGTGGCCCCAGGGGAAACACGCATTGGTGAATGGACGATGATGTCACCTAGAGGGTGGCTGAATAGGCGAGTAAAACGTTTTCGCTTAAGGCTTGCTAAATGCGGAAACAAACTAGGTGTTTAAATTAACAAGCACATAACCTAAATATTCTAGGCTCAACTATGTGCACTTATGCTAAGCAAGACAAGTAACAAAGTGATAGCAAGATATATATATATGACTTCAAGCACGAAGGATATCACAATGTAAATTGCATAAGTAAATAGCTCGGGTATAGAAATAACTGAGGAACACGTAGATGATGATGTATTCCCGAGTTCCTCCTTTTGAGGGGAGTACGTCTCGTTGGAGAGGTGTGAGCTCGCCACAACAGGCCTGCTCAACACCACAAAGGCCTCACCCTATTCTTCGATGAACCTCGCCACAAAGGTCTAGTTCACCTTCCACTATTGGCAACCGTCCATCTCGAGGCACGCATCCACAATTTAATTGGAGGCTCTCGATGTCACCAAAATCTTGGGGCATGCATCTACAACTCAATTGGAGGCTCCCAAGAACACCACAAAGTCGTCTAGGGTAACAAGTTCACAAACTTTCACTTCCATGATTCCTCGTGAAGAGAGAAAACCGATGCAACCAATGGAAATGGCAAGAGCACAAGTGCTCAAATCTTCACTCTCAAATTACAACAAAGCAATAAATGCTTATGGGGGAATAAGAGAGTAAGAAAAAAGGAGAAACACAAAGAACTCCAAGATCAAGATCTACTAGGTTTCCCTCACTTAAAAGCACTATTGAAGATACCACTTATCGGGAACTTATTGACCCCGGATAAGTGGTAAATCGGTCGATTTATCGGAACAGAGGCCGAAATATAGGAACATCAGCCGATTTACCTTATTGGCTAGACACCGGTAAGAGATAAATCGGACGATTTATCGAAATATCGGCTGATATCTTGAACAGAGCTTAGAAGAGAGATGGATTGGTGGAAATGTAGATCCAGATCTCCTCTCACTTTTCCCTCAAAGATATGAAAGAATCATGTGAGGGATTGGAAGGCAGGCAAGATTTCCAAGGTCAACAACGATAGGAGAGAGAGAGAGGGAAAAACGTGCTTGAGAGCTTAGGAACCTTTCGGGAATAAGGCCCCTCAAATAGACCTCCTAAAAATCTTCCCGCTATGCATAGTAAGTCTTTAGACCAGAGTCTCCGGCCTATCTTTGGACTGGCAACAGTGGGTGACACCCAGATCAGACCGGAGACTTCAGATCGGAGATTCCAAGGTTACACCGGATACTCTGGTGTAAATATACCGGAGACTCCGGTCTACCCGAAAACTGCAGAGACACTAATACGAAAACACCCATAAATTTTGCTTCATACTTTGTTTTTGATGTTCTTGGGCTCGTTGAAATTGCAACGACAAGCACTATAAGAATATGCAAGGAAAAATAATTTTACAACAATGTAAGATAAAATAAAATGGGGAAAGTTTTTACATCTCTAAAAATAACAACCCGTAAAACTTGCAACACCAAAAACGCACATAACTTTTGCGAATGAACTCCGAATGAGGTGAATATAATTGGGTTGGAAAGAAAACAAAAAAGACTATCAAAAAAAAGTATGGAGAATTTAACACACGGAAGGTGTGGGAACATTCTGATAGTTGAACCGGATATTTTCACACCAAAAATGCAACAAGGTTTTCTTACGAAGTCCGTTTTCGATAAACCTTGGCTTGTCATGAAGATCACGCAAGAACCAAAACCCCACAAAGAGAAAAAACAAATAAGAATAAAAAAAGATGATATGCCAAGTATGCAAAGTTTTGAGCTCTCCACACAGATGCGATCAAGTTACTCACTCAAGAGCCCCTCTTGATAGTACGACTATCGAGCCTATAACCAGGTCTCCAAAAAGCATGAGACCGGTAAAATAGAAAATCTATCAAGATTATACCTTTGCCTTTATCATTCCACTTGAGCTAGATGATGACAATCTTGACCCTCTCACGTTGGATCCCCTTTCTTGATCGTTCTTGTGAGCGCAAGCTCCGCTTGATGAAGACTTGCAAATTTCTCCACCATACACCATTATGGGAGAGACCCTTTTCGGCAAATAATCATATGGACACAATCTCCAAATGGGTGGCAAGCATAAAGCATAGAATTTCTTCGAGACGCTTATCTTGAGCTTCCACAACAAGGTTGATGATGCACACCACTTGACGTCATTGACCATGGGCTGTATGAAATCTTCATTTTGATGCATGCCGATGGAAAGATACCGAACCACACATAGAAATGCCACATACACATATCACGGGTTAGTTCACAAAGCTGTATGGACAAATTTCTTACCATACCACAAGATACATAATCCCAACTTGTAATCTTGTAGTTTTGTGTGTTGATCACAAGCTTGCTCAACCTTGTATATTTTCTTTTTTCTTCATTTGATGACCACCTAATCCTTTTCATCAAGACATATTTGCAATATGCAAAACTCTATGTATGACCATTCTTCATATAAATTCTTGAATATAACAATGTTTATCATCTAAGCTTCTAGAGTCCAACACATGAACTCCACAATTTTTCACATGGACAAGATCTATAAGGATATCTAAATACAAACATTAGTCCATAAGATTGTTATTAATTACCAAAAGAAAAAATGGTGTTACCATGCACTTTCAATTGGTACTTGACATCCAAGTATTTTTCTTGAATTTAATTGGAGAGAAAGACGAGAAAAGAAAAAAGGAAAAAAAAAGGGAGGTGGAGTTGGAATCCATATGGATTTCAATCCGAGTTAGGCAAGGAGAGTGGTGCAGCCACCTCCTTGGTGCGGCTAGCCCCCTCCTAGCTAAACTAGGACTCCTCTGCTTGTCTAAGCTGTAAATTTTTTAAAAATCCCTACGTAGTCTGCCAAGATCACTATGCAGATAACAAGGCATGCCCACACATGCTAGGATCAGGATACCAACTCACCGGGCAGCGGATTCGATGTAGTCGTAGAAGAGTTTTGAACGATCGTTGAGAAGTTCTCCAACATTCAGATTATTTATGATTACTTCCCAATAAGTTTTGTTGTTTTGTTTCTGATGGTATATCAAGATTTTTACAAACTTTTGGTAATCCTAGAATGTTCAAGTTGCCCCTGGCATATATCATCTAGTTCAAATAAGTGCTTAGGTATCTTTGGGTCTCTTTATAGTTTGTCTCGTTAACAACATTGTGGAAAGGGAATATGCAATGGTTATGAATAATTTTATACTTAGGCTGTAGATGTTTCCGTAATGTCTGTCTTCCAATCATCCCACAATGTCAATCTAGCAACATGAAAAACCATGTCTTCGTAGATCTTGCAGCCACGCTAAAAGATGCAAATGAACGTTAGATGCGTCTAACTATTTTTTGCAGGAAATGTGATGTGGTATTGTCTCGAAATTCAGAATTTTGGGATGCTTTCTATAACACTGTTTTGTAGCCAGCAAACTATTCTAAACCCGATCATGGCAATGATGGGAAAGAAAAGGATTGCACTTGTCATGAACCTCGACATGGCACCGCCAATGCAGGATCCATTGGAGATGAAGGAAGACTATATTACATCACTAGTTTTATTCGCGGATGTCATTTTTTTTGGTTCCGTCCTTTGATTGCGCTGTAGAGGTGATTATTAGGGTGATTCTGCATAAAATATCAAGGTAGTTCGTGCTCTCCCAACTGTAGCACCGTCAAGCTAATTGGGGTTTGCTTCCATCACCCGGATATAGGGATCAACGTGTTTTTATGATCAGAAGGCGGACATCAAGCTGGTCCATGTTCATCACCTGGATACAAGGGTCAACATGCCATCACTTGTTGCATCAGGATCAGTTGGTTGTCTTGACGTTTAGGCATAAAAGTCATGAGCTCAAAGCACATACACCGAAAGGTGAAGCGAAGGTCACGTGGAAGTGATTGGAAAGTTGTCCTATCCATTGTAAACTTGTAATCATTAAGGTGGATACATCCTTTGGTTATGAGTTGAGCGTGCATTCTGTAATACACTAGATTCTGGTCACGAGAAATATCAGATTTTGTGAGAGCACATAGTTAATCTATTTTAACGAGTGCATGGTAAATAATTATGAACATGAACTATTAAATTGTTGTAGATCAATGGCTCGTAACGCACCCACTATAAACCTTGGTCCACTGCTTGAGAGTAAAATACTTACTGTCAATGAAAGTAACTATGCGGATTGGGTACCCAGAGAAATGTTCTCAAGGGTATCAATAAAGAGTATGTTCTCGATGCTCCTACTCCGGAGGATCTCGATGAAAATGCTTATGATGCTAAAAATGATGCTCACACCTTGACGAGTGATTATGCAATAACTGTTCAATGTCTCGTGTTGAAATGTATGGATCCTGAGATGCAGAAACAATTTGGTTGTGTGTCCGTGTATGATATGATCATTGCACTCACGGCCATGTACCAAACACAAGCAAAAACTGAACCTTATGGGATAAAGAAGGCTTTATGGTCATGTCACATGGCAGAGGAAGCTCAGTGAGCAAGAATGTAATCAATATGTTTGGTTACGGAACTAGGCTTCAAACTTTGGGGTTTCCAATCCCAGCTGAGCTAAGTACATATTTGGTTGCCTTCACTCTGCTCCCCCCCCCCCCCGTCTTACAACGGTTTCATCATGAATTACAACATGAATGGTATGGAAAAAAACTCCAAATGAGATCGTTGCTTTGCTGAAAATTGTTGAGGCTAGTGTAAGAATGGAAAACAATAAAGTATTGATGGTTTCCGAAACCACACATTTCAAGAAGAAAAACAACAGAAAGGGCAAAGGTGCTAAGGCAGAATAAGCCCAAGTTTTCTGCACAGAGCAAGTCTGAATGTTTTTTCTGTAAAAAGAAAGGGCATTGGAAGAGGAACTATAAAAGCTTCCTCAAGCAAAAGGAGAAATTCACCAAAGGTGATAAAGGTATAAGAGTTATACCTGAATGATATTTTTCATTCTTACTAGTATGTTCGGTGTATCGATTGCTAAAAGTATGTCATATATTCGATATAGGAGCTGCGGAATGTAAGGAGACGGAAGAATAAAAGGTGTTGATGAGCGTCAAGTTTTGGCGCATAATGGATCATCCAAGGATGAAGAAATCTCCACTTTTATTTTAGTAAGTTCGAAAGATTTGTGAGCTTCGACTCACATTATTGTAATAAGGTCGTATGTTTGGCGAAATAATACTCTTGTGGATTCATATGATGCAGTTTTGGTTGTCTTATGAGAATATTATGGATCACTCCCTTCATGGCGGATCAAGTTACAAATATTTTGAATCGGTGAAATATCATTTGTTCTAAAATATTTTTTGATTGGGTTGACACCATATTCGAGTGGCACTGTGATTTCAAATACATCACATACATGATGAAAGTTTGAGATGTGAGTGAAAGACTTGATGAATTCACACTTCTTTTAAGGGTGAATTTGTTGAAGTTTTCAACCACATAGTGAAGTCAACAAGAGAGGATTATTAATGACACTCTCGTAAATAACCAAAGACTTCACAAAAAAATTAGAAGTGATGTCTTGAAAGTTTTCAAGCCAGAATTTGGCCAAGTGAGACAAAGTCAACACCGAGAAGGATTCTTTTGCAAATAGTACTTGATATTACCCTTGGAATAGTTTAGTAACTTAAGTTATAATCCGGGCACAAAATTATTGTCTTTGCTATTTGTCATTGTTTTGAAAGATAAACTATAAAAAGACACATTAATCTTAGAATCTAAATATTTCTGAAATATTGAAGCATGTTACCCCGATCATGCATTTTTTCATGCAAAGCACCAAACACTTGACGTCTATCGATTTGTTTCGCTCACCATGGTCGTCGTGTGTCTTAAGGAGGTTGTTCCCCTCATATCCCCAACCTACCGATTCATCTCTCCCCACCCACTTCCCACTATCTCTCTCACGCCGACGACCCGGCTCCCCCGCCCTGCTCGATATCTCCATGCGCTCTTAGCTTCGCTGCCGAATATACCTGGGTCGTCCTTGTGTGAGAGAATCACGATGTCCCTGCGCTCGCCACCGAGACGACAAACAGTGTTTGTGCCCACTACTTTTTCGTTGGCCACTTCGTCCCGTACACATGATTTGCACAAGGAGCACCCAGGTCGGCCTCCTACTCCAGAAGGTGCATCCCTCCGATCGATTCCATTTTGTGTTTTTCTCATGTGTGTTGAGCTGGATATATACTCTCATCTTCTACATGGGTTTTCAATTATTGTTTTCCCATTTATGATCTTTGTATGTCAGTTATTTAGGGAGGTAGTGTCCCACATATTGATATTTGTGGTGGATTCTAGCATTCAACACTCTGCACAAATAGGTGCCAGTGCAAGATTGAAAAAAAACACCGTTTACCTCGTGGAGATTTCTCCAAACCATTTATGAATGAATCAGTCTGAGTATTAAAACCAATTTTGCTGCTATCAGTGCCTACACATTGATGACATAGTGTTAAATGCCATAAAATGTTGGGAGGATGGAGATTCCTTATTTGGCCCTAGCTGAAGTTTGTCTTCCTTTTTTGGCCCTGGTAAATTTTTTCTTCCTTTTATGACACAGAAAGTTCGATTGGTTCCTTATTTGACCCTTTAGTACTAGTTAACCATAAAGATTACCCTTTTGCCCCTACTACAATATGTAAAGAAATATCACTAAAAAATTTATAACAGGTGATGAGTCATTTGCCCGGCCGTCATCTCCTGTTGCTGATTTAGGGACGCGAAGCCGGAGATCGAGGAACTCGGGGCCTCGATCCTGGCTCTCCGTACGGTCCTCCAAACGTCGCTGATTATGGGCCTTCCATGACTTGCTACGGAAGCAAGTTAAAATCATATCAGTCGCGTGAATATGATACTGTACGTAACGTATCTCCCTATAGCCGAAATAATTGACCATGTCCAATCCGGCCAGATTAACGTATGCATCGAGCAAGCCACGCATGCTCTACCACTAGACCTAACGTATGTATATGCTATTTATCTATACCAAAATTTCTATCATAAGTAGAAGCGGGAGATTAATCTTACTTGATTGTGCATTTATTAATTTTCTCTCGCAGTACAGTTTTGCTGAAAACTAGTATGGCACATGCACGTGCGTAATCAACTTAAAATGAGGTACCACATTTTTTGGTCATACGAGAGCACCCGTCGGTACCTGTCGATCTTAAGCTAGCTCGCCGTAGCGGCCGGCCGGCCGACGTCTTTTTTTTTTCACTTATGATTTTCACTAATACCTATTATCAGTGACTAAATGTAACCAAGAATCCATCTGAGATCAGTAGATGAATTATTGCAGCATGTATGTCCACCCCTCATTCACCAGCATGGATGTATATGCATGCATGTATAAAAGTATCAGAGATGTATTACTGTGTACCGTAGGATAGATAATATTACTCCCTCCGATCCATATTAATAGGTGGTGAAGTGGATGTATCTAGACATGTTTTATTGCTAGATACATCCACTTCAGCACCTATTAATATGGATCGGAGGGAGTATAACTTTTTAGTGTCATTTCGTCATATATTGCATCAGGGGCAAAAGTGTCATCTTTGTCCTTAAATAGTACTAAAGGGCCAAATAAGGAACCAATCAAACTTTGTGTGTCATGAAAGGAAGAAAAAATTTGCCAGGGCCAAAAAAGGAAGACAAACTTCAGATAGGGCCAAATAAGGAATTCTCTCTATAAATAAAGAAACCACCCTAGCCATACAAAGGTTCAAGAAGCAAGTTCAAAGGAAAAAGAAAAAGAGCTTCGCTGGGGAATCGGCACAAATAAGCCCAAAAACGACAACAAGTCGCGATACAGCTCTGCAAGGAGCACAACTCAATGGCTAGATGGCACAGAAAGTCGGCGAGCCGCCCTCAGAAGGTCCTCGATCATGTCATCTAGCCACTCCTACCGTTACGGTTCAACTACACTCCTAGAAACTCGCCAAGGTCTTGGGTCAACCACTCAGGCCCAAGCGCCTCAGCCACGCAGCTCCAAAGAAAGCGAGTTGCGGAATAAGAGAATAAGATGGGAATTCTAGATTCTGGGACCGCACATAACGGACATGTGCCATCACCTGGTCCTAACTGCTTGGAAACCTCCACGCCCGACGGAAGGCAGTTTCTCAGTAATTGCCAAGTAAATATTTTAGTCTTCGGTGGCATCGGGGCCTTCCCTAGATGGGAGGCCCAAGAAATAACACGCTCTCTAAATAGGGCCCGGTAAGCGGATCCAATGGTAAAAAAGCCCTAGGGTGAGAGCGCCGAAGAGACACTATCTGGCGCGTCCGATAGGGACTGTGGGAGCCTAGCGCGTAGTAGCTCCCACTTATTGGCCTCCACTTGGCCCAAGGTGCGGCAGAAACTAATGTCCCAACGCTCATGCTAGGCAGCCCCTGCAATCAGGAGCCCGGGTCTGAGTAGATCACAAAGAGCTCCGTGAATTCATGTCCGAGGGGACGCGCCCCAAGCCATGAGTCCAGCCAAAATAGGGTACCTCTCCCATCGTCTACAGAGAAGGTCGCCTCAGACGGATCTCAAGCTTGATGGCTTGGAGGGATCTCCAAAACTGAGAAGCCTCCTTCCTCTCGCACGCCATGAGAGCACATCCTCTCGGGTATTTGGCATTCACCATTTGAAGTCAAAGGCCCGCATCCTTGCTAAGAATCCTCCAAATCCACTTCAGCATTGAGGCCTTGTTCATGTATCGGTATGCCATAATTCCTGTGTCACCGAGCTCCTTGGGGCACAAATATCCGTCCATTTAGCCATATAATATTTTTTATGACTGTTAGACGCTTGCCAGGAGAAGTGTGACAACTCTTTATCAAAGCTGGCATGTGTTTCTTCCGGCAATAAATACAACCCCATCATATACATGGGGAGGATGGAGAGGCATGTGTCGATGAGGATAGTCTTACTCCCCTTGGAGGTAAACCTTCCTTGGCACGGCTCAGATTTATCCTTCATCCGCTCTACTAGTGGGTCCAGGTCTTTTATTAAAATATGAGTATCTCAGATCGGTATTCCCATATAATTAACTGGGAAGGCAGCCAACCTAGAGTTAAGGTTGTCTGCAATCTCGTTGTTGCTCCTCGTCGGAATACCTAAGAATCACGACCTCACTTTTATCAAAGTTGATCTTGATGCATGACATGGCCTCAAAGCAGAGAAGAAGGAACTTGAGATTAATGATATACACTTTTGATCCTCCCACCATGATCATGGTGTCATCTGCATATTAGAGGTGTGACACACTGACCCCTAGGATAAGATATCCAACCACACCGGAGATGTGACCGGAGGTCCTAGCTCTCTCTAAGACCTCCGCGGGGCATCAACTGTGGAGTTAAAGAGCAAGAGGGAAATAGGACCCCCTTCTCACCCCACAGGTTGACCTAAAAGAGGGATCCACTTCCCCATTTATGTTAATGACGGTGTTACCACTCATCACGAGCTGCATAACCCAACAACTCATCTGATCATCTACCCCTCTCCGTTCCAAAACTAAGCGAAGAAAGGTCCCGTCTAAGCGGTCATATGCCTTTTGGAAGTCCAGCTTAAGAAACACGCCATTCTGCCGACGTGACTTAACCTCATGAGTGATCTCATGAAGTGCTATAATCCCGTCATGGATATGTCGCCCCTTAAGGAAGGCGAACTGGTACGGATGTGTGAGGAGTTCCATTATAGTGGAAAGCCTAGCCACACACACCTTGGAGAAGATTCTATGGATGAAATTGAGGACAGTGATAGGTCTAAATTGGAGGATGTATGTTTCTCCCACTACCTTGAAGATCGGGGTAATCCCACCAAAGTTAAGGCGGGACATTACCAAAGTTCCAATATAGAATTCTTGGAACAATGACATCATCACCGCCTTAATATTATCCCATAATTTCTGGAAAAAGATAACCGGGAGGTTGTATAGACCAGGAGCCGAGTTAGCCTTCATTTCCATAATATTCCGGGCCACCTCTTACGGTAGGAATGGGAGGGTAAGCTCTGCATTCTCAGCTTCAGAGACTCTTGCCCGCACTGGCCAGAGACCTGTTGACAGTGTGACCCCCTGATGACCCATAAGTATAGGGGATCGCAACAGTCTTCCAGGGAAGTAAAACCCAAGTTTATTGATTTGACACAAGGGGAGACAAATAATATTTATAAGACTTAACAACTGAGTTGTCAATTCAGCTGCACCTGAAAGTAGACTTGCTCGCAACAATTTATCAGCGGTAATAGTTTTATAGAAGCAGCAGTAGTAAAATAGTAACAATAGTAGCAATCGTGAAAACATCACTAGCAATCGCGGAAAACAGCACGATGGGAGTACCGTAGGCATAGAGGGAATGGATGAACGGGCGTTGCATGGATAATAAGGGTCATGTAATAATAATAACGTGGGCATTTCATAATAATAATAAAGCATCCAAGTTCTAGGTTAACCATACGTGCTCGTAATGATAAACTTGCACAACATCTTTTGTCCTACAAGCCTGTGGCAGTGGGGCCTCTAGGGAAACTACTGGTAATTAAGGTGCTCCTTTTAATAAAGCACAAGAGCAAAGCATTAACACTCCATGAACCCATGTGATCCTCACATCACAGCCATCCCCTCCGGTTTTCCCAATTTCTGTCACTTTGGGGCCTCGGGTTCCTGACAATGACATGTGTAAACAACTTGCAGGTATGATCAAGAAACGTAATTATACTCATGAAACAATAACATGTTCAGATCTGAAATCATGGAACTCGGGCCCAAGTGACAAGCATTAAGCATAAAAAGTTGCAACAACGGTAGAAAACACTAACAACGGATACTAGCTACTATGCCCTAACAATCTGGCATTATTACATGATCAATCTCATCCAATCCCTTCCATCCCTCTCAGCCTACAGTGGGGTTTACTCACACATGGACGGGGGAATAATGGATGGTTGATGGAGAAGGAGTGGCGGTGTCGATGGCGATGATCTCCTTCGAATCCCCGCCCCGGCAGGGTGCTAGAATAGGACCTTCTGATCCCCGAATCGAGTTTCGGGATGGCGGCGGCGCTCTGTTGTGTTTCTGTGGAATATCCCGAACCCCTCGCGTTTTAGGTTTACGGGGCATAAGTAATCGAAATGGGAGCCCGAGGGGGTGCCTAGGTCCCACACCACCAGGCGGTGCGGCCTAGGGGGCGTTCCTGGGGGTGCTTTGGCCCCCTCTTGGCCCCTCTCCGGGTCTCCTTCTGGCTCCAGGGGTCTTCTGGTGATATAAGCCCATTGGGGTCCTTTCTGGGCGTTTTCCCGAAACTTGGTTTTTCTGCACAAAAACGAGACACCAAGGTAATTTTGCTGAAAACTGCGTTAGTCCGTGTTAGTGGTATCCAAAACTCACAAGTTTAGAGGAAAACAACAATAAAAGTGTTCGGAAAAGGAGATACCTTTTGGACGTATCAACTCCCCCCAACCTTAGCTTATTGCTTGTCCTCAAGCAATTCAATGACAACTGAGTGCGATAAAAAAAATTACGAACACATTTGTTTCATATGATGTAAATATACTCGCTATATGATCAGGTGCTTAAGAAATTTATAGTAAGATGTATGTAAGATAAAAGTCACCTAGCAGTTATGAAACTATCAAGAGATACCAACAAACTAATAATAGACAACAAGAAGTATATCAATCTGCAGTATTGCGATGCTCATAATAGGGTATGATAAACTATACTCGCTTGCCCTTAATAATGGAGCAAAACATAAATGTTAGGGCACCTCTGAAGTTCAAATGAAGACTAGAAATAAAGATGTCAAAAATACAAGCATCAAAGTTATACCACAATTAACCGTGTTCTGGGACAAGCACATTACACTAAGAATAGCAGCCATGCTCTCAAGAAGGTGCATAAAGTGAGAAGGTGAAGCCTCAACAAAAAAGTAAAAGAAAGACGCTTAACAGAGGGAAGCATGGATCACTCATGTGCTAGAGCTTTTATTTTATTAAACAGAGGTATTGAAAACATTTTTTAGAGAGGTGTATGCTTATGTCAACGAATGGTTTACTGAAAATACAGAACATCACAAGCCAACTAGACTTCACAAGAGTGGCTCCCATTTGAAGGACGCAACTGTTGTAGAAGGCCATCCCTCTTTCTCTTTTGTTTACACAATTATGCTTTGACTGATAAATCAGGGGCAAAAATAGTGAAGAGAATTTGTTGTATTAATTTGGGGCTGGGCACCCCGTTGCCAGCTCTTCTATCAATTGGATAAGCGGATGAAGCCACTAGTCCGGGGTGTGAAATCCAATCAACAAGTCAGATAAAGATTCTCTATTTACGTCCTCATGAGCTAAAACAGGGGCAGAAAACAGGAATAATTTTTCGAAGGTTTTAAAGGTAGCACATCAGCAATTTACTTGGACTGGCAGTTAATTACCACATATAGGTAGGTATGGTGGACACATCTGGCAAACTTTGGTTTTTGGGAGTTGGATTGCACGAGTATTTCTCGTACTCAGTATAAGTGAAGGTTAGCAATAGACGGGGAGCGACAATCAAGAGAGCAACAACTGTCATAATCATGCTTGCGACAAAACAAAATTAATAAGGGCACAAAAGTGATAAAAATACTCTGAAGCAAAATAAATCATCGAGGCTTAATTGAATTTTTGTTTTCAGTCTTATGCATGCGTGAGCATGTGCCAAGTCAATTCAAGCGAAACAAACAGAGGGAGATACCACAATATCATACCCTTCTATGAATAAAACAATGCAAGCAAACATTTATACGACATGCTATCTTATATTAATAAGTTGGAACTAAACATGAGATAGCATGAACTACTAAGCATCAATTAAATGACATATACCTTACACGAACAAACTAAGCATGTTCACATGGATGAGTATATGTACAAACATAAAACAAATAGAGTTCATACCAGCCTCTCACCACAACTTGGGTTGTCATAAATCATCATTACTGCTCTTCACTCTTGTGGATTGAATAATATAAAATGATAACCAAGCTCCAACGGAGACACGAACGTCCATTAAACTCTACAACAAACTTTACAAAACCAAATAAGAACAACATATATTTTTGGGTTTTCGAATTTAAAACAAGAGCAGAAGAAACAAGCAAACAAAAAAAAATTGGATTTTAGAATATTAAACCGAAACGAGAAAGTAAAGCAAACCAACAAAGGATACTAAAGACGCGAATAAAGAGAAACAAAAGAAATATTTTTGGTCTTTTTGTGTTTTGGAAAGCAAGAACAAAAAAGAAAAAACAAGAGAAACAAAAGAACCAATAGAACGCGAAAACAAACGAAAGAAACAAAAATATGGATATACAAGGAACCGACGGGAACATGGTATAAAGATGAGTGTGATGTCGGTGTACCTCCCCCCAAGCTTAGGATTTTGGCATAAGTGGAGATTAACCATGGCGCGAGAAATATCCCCACTATGGTGGGTCGTCCCTAGAATGGTCGTACTCGGCACCCATGAAAAAGATGAAGCGGCTGGCGCATAATCATAGCTGGGGTGCTGATAAGGAAACCCCGCAGTGTCGGAGGGCTGGACGAAATCGCTGTCGTCCCCCTCTCCGGCATCCTCCCCATGTTAGGGGTGGTGCTCAGTGTATGTGTCCAACTCACTCTCAGAAAGCATCCATCCTTGCCATTCTCCCTCGCGAAGCTTCTGCCTTGGCAAATCTCCTCATATAATTCCAGAAGTGGTTTAGGCTGCCCTCTTATCTTCTCACATGAACCCCATTGTGGTACCTTGATAGCTGCACAAAAATCACTCAAAGGAAAGTCTAAGGTTTATTATAAATTTTGTAATGGACCATAGGGTTAGGTGAGGACCATCTAAAATGAAAATCATGCACCACCGCCATGGTTAGTGTAATGTGTTGGGTAGGTTCATCCTCAAGGAAATAATCCAACCCTACATTATGCACAAGAGTGTAAAATCCTGCAAAATTCCCATAATACGAATGAATTCCTGGCATGGATAGATGGATGAAAACACTTTTTGTTCACGGTGCACAGGCATGACCTCATGCAACTCCAACTCATTCTGGTTTAGTTGATGCACATTGTTCTCCATCTCTAGAATTTTTTTTAACATTCATCACAAAATTTGATTTCAAGCAACTATAAGGTGGAAACTACTATAGAGACTTATAGGAGAGCTAAACATGCATCAAAACCATGTTATTTCAACTCAAATCAAGCATGCCAACTCACATAAGCTATCACCTACAGTACTAAAATACTCAAGAAATACTCTACCAAATAAAATTCTACTTGGATCATCGGAGGAGACACATACCGGAGAGCAAATACACCAAATTTCAGCACAAATGATGGGCTGAGGAAGGAGATCAAAAATCCAGAGAAAGAACAGCAAGAACATGGGTTCTAGGAAATGTTTTTAGTTTGGGAGAGAGGGAGGACTTTGTAGTGGAGAGAGTTAGTGGAGGGCCACGGAGTCCACACCATGCCCAGGCGCCACCAGGGGGCAGGCCATGCCAGCCCATGGTGTGCCTGACTGGTGGGTCCCCCTGGGGTCTCCCAGGTGGCTCTCTGCCTCATTTTTGACGTAAAAATTTATTATAATTTTTCTTGAATTTTTCGAGGAACTTTATTTTCGATGTTTTTTCAGAATTTAATAATTAATTGTAAACCTGGAAAAAAATTATGGAAAGGTGGAAAACGAAACCAGAACTACAGAGGTTCTAAAACATTCTAATGTGTAAATACCCAGTGAAACCAAGGGTGGAAGTGGTGAAAACAAAATTATGGTTGGTGAAAACAAACATAACATGGTGAAAACAAAAGTATGGATGATGGAAACAGGATTTTACTAAAGTGGCAAGGTGATAACAGAAGTAAACATGGTGAAAACATAATGGGGAAGGTGAAAGCATTGTCCTCTTCATTCAAAATCATTTTGTTAACAAGGGTGATCAAGTCTTGTTACCAGAATAATTTTTATATGAAGAAAAACTTTGCCCAACACTAAATAATTATGTTACCTCAACCTTGATAGACATAGTCCCAATCATAATAATTTGATGTTCTATTGGTGGCATTGGAAATGGGACAATAAAATTCTCCAATTTTGACGGTCTCAATATTTTCAAATGAATTTAGACCATATCTTCTATCAATCTTCTTGGGAAAATAAACAGTGTGCTCTTTATCATTAACATTAAAACTTACTTTTCCTTGGTTTCAATCAATAACAGCCCCTGCAGTATCAAGAAAAGTTCTCCCAAGAATAATAGACATGTTATCATCTTCATGCACTTTCAACACAACAAAGTCAATTAATATCAAACAACTAGTAGCAACTTGAACAGTAACATTCTCACATATACCAACAGAAATAGCAGTGGATTTATCAACAATTTGTAAAGATATATCAGTAGGTATTAATTTTTCAAGAGAGGGTCTCTTATAAAGAGAGAAAGGCATAACACTAACTCCATCTCCCAAATCACATAAAGCAGTTCTAACATAATTGTTTTTAATGGAACAAGGAATAGTTGGAATACCAGGATCTCCAAGCTTCTTTGGAACCTTACCATTAAAAGGGTAATTAGCAAGCATAGTGGAAATTCCTCATTAGGAATTTTCCTTTTTTTTGAGACAATATATTTCATATATTTCGAATAAGGAGGCATTTTAATAGCATCGGTCAAAGGAATTTGCAAAAACTGAGGTTTCATCCACTCATAGAATTTATTATAATGTTCTTCTTCCTTAGACTTGTGTTTCTTATTAGTAAAAGGCATTGCTTTCTGTACCCAAGGCTCTCTTTCTTTACCATGTTTATTGGCAATTAAATCCTCCTTAGTATAATTCATAGTTTTAGTTTGCTTTTCAGGTTCAGCTATAGTTTCATCTTTACCAGAAGCATCAGTTTTATCATTACCACTTTAAGTTTCAGCATTAGAAATAGATATACTATTAGGATCTTTAGCAGGTTCAGGAGACTCTACAACATTTTTATGTCGCTTCTTCTTTTTCTTAGAAGGAGAACTATCGTTTTTACGTTGTTGAGAATCTTGTTCAATTCTTTTAGGGTGTCCTTCAGGATACAAGGGATCTTGAGTAGAAATACCACTTCTAGTAATTATTTCACAAACATGTTTTTCTCTAGAAGCATTAGCTAACATATCTTTGCACTTTAGTAAGTTGATCAATTTGAGTTTGAACCATATGAAAATGTTTAACCAGCATTTTAACATCATTAGAGGTTCTCTCAATAATACCATCTCTAGAGTTTTCCATAAGATGATTATGTACTCTCATATTAAAATTATCTTGCTTGAAAACATAATTATCAAATTCCTCTAAGAATTGATCAGGTGGTTTAGAGTAGGGAATATCTCTATTATCAATGTATTGAGAGAGTGTACCTCAACTATTGATGGATGAGGAATAGGATTACATAATTCTTCTATAGGAGGTAAATTCTTCACATTGTCAGATTTAATATCCCTCTCTTTTAGAGATTTCTTGGCTTCCTTCATGACTTCATCATTTAATTCAATCATCCCTCTCTTCTTGGGTGTTGGTATTGGTGTTGGCTCTCGTGTAGGTGTAGGCTCTGGTATATTCCAATCATCATTATTTTTGGCTATTTTAGGCATTAATTCCTTAGCTTCTTCTAGAGTTCTTTTCCTGAAAACACAACCAGCACAACTATCCAGGTATGTCCTAGATTCAACAGTTAGTCCATTATAAAATATATCTAGGAGCTTATTTTTAGGTAGTGGATAACCATGGCAAGCTGTTATTAAATAACAAAACCTTGTCCAAGATTCAGGTAATTTTTCTTCTTTAATTTTCTCAAAGTTAAAGATCTCTTGCACAGCAGCATGCTGAGCACTAGCAGGAAAATATTTTGGAAAAAAACGTTAATCAAATCCATAGGACTAGTAATAGATCCAGGTGACAGATTGTTAAACCAAGTTTTAGCTTTATATTTTAATGAGAAAGGAAAAATCTTGATAACAAAATAAGTACGCAACTTAGTATCATCTGAAAATAAACTACTCATAGATGAAAGCTCATTTATGTGTTCCATAGAACTTTTACTTTCAGTTCCACAAAAAGGTTCCTTCTCCACAATAGATATGTAAGATAAATCTAGAGAGAAATCATAATCCTTGTCTCTAATGTGTATGGGAGATGTAGAAAATTTAGCATCAAGCGAAAATTTAAATTTAACAGCATGTCTTGCAAGAAGACTCTTAAGAGCACTTGGACCAGTAATAGCTTGAGCTTCTTCAATAAAGTCATCATTAAGTTCAATATACTACCTCCATCACAGTTCACAGGGCGCGTACGCAGTTTAAGAAAAAGTTTGACCATTAAATTTGGTCAACAAAATATAAATTATTTTTCACAAAAATTATACCATTGGATTTATATTAAAATGAAGTTTTTAATAATATAATTTTTGTGTTGTAAATATTTATTTTTTATGACTAAATTAATGGTCGAAGTGTGTTCTTAAACTGCGTGTGTGCCTTGTAAACTTTGATGGAGGGAGTAGGTTTCATCAAGATCATCAATAAACTCAGTTGAATTAACTGGTGTACCAATATTTTCAATAGGAATTTCAGCATTTTCAATTTGTTTGGATTTAGCAATAGTAGCATTTAGGAAAGGCCCTAGTGAACCAGTATCATCAAGCATAGTAGAAGCATCATCAAAAGTATCAGACTTGGCAGAAGTAACAGTGTGTGTAGCATGTGGTGGTGTAAGAAGTTTACTCATAACAGACGGTGAATCAAGAGGAACATAGGTGTTCAGAGTAGTACCTCTCCTTGTAGTCGACGGTAATATTGGAAATTTTCCATCACGAGTCTTACCCATGATGAAGGGCTTGCAGCGAACAATATCACGTTTAAGTGAGCAAATAAATAAAGCTATGCTCCCCGGCAACGGCGACAGAAAATAGTCTTGATGACCCACAAGTATAGGGGATCGCAACAGTCTTCGAGGGAAGTAAAACCCAAATTTATTGATTCGACACATAGGTAGCCAAAGAATATTTATAAGCCTTAACAACTGAGTTGTCAATTCAGATGCACCTGAAAGTAGACTTGCTCGCAAAAAATTATCGGTAGTAACGGTTTTATAGCAACAGCAGTAGTGAAATAACAATAGTAGTAAAATAGTAACAATAGTAGCAATCGTGAAAACAACAGTAGCAATCGCGGAAAACAACAGGATGGGAGTACCGTAGGTATAGAGGGAATGGATGAACGGGCGTTGCATGGATAACAAGGGTCATGTAATAATAATAACATGGGCATTGCAGATAATAATAATAAAGCATCCAAGTTCTAGGTTAACCATAGGCATGTGTTTCAATATAGTCATACGTGCTCGCAATGAGAAACTTGCACAACATCTTTTGTCCTACCAGCCCGTGGCAGCGGGACCTCTAGGGAAACTACTGGTAATTAAGGTGCTCCTTTTAATAAAGCACCGGAGCAAAGCATTAACACTCCGTGAACACATGTGATCCTCACATCACAGCCATCCCCTCCGGTTGTCCCAATTTATGTGACTTTGGGGCCTCCGATTCCAGACAATGACATGTGTAAACAACTTGCAGGTATGATCAAGAAACATATTTATACTCGTGAAACAATAACATGTCCAGATCTGAAATCAGGGCACTCAGGCCCTAGTGACAAGCATTAAGCATAACAAGTTGCAACAATGGTAGAAAACACTAATAACGGATACTAGGCACTATGCCCTAACAATCTGGCATTATTACATGATCAATCTCATCCAATCTCTTCCATCCCTCTTAGCCTACAGGGGGTTTACTCACACATGGACGGGGAATCATGGATGGTTGATGGAGAAGGAGTGACGGTGTCGATGGTGATAATTTCCTCCGAATCCCCTTCCCGACAGGGTGACAGAACAGGAACTTATGATCCCCGAATCGAGTTTCAGGGTGGCGGCGGCGCTCTGTTGTGTTTCTGTGGAATATCACGAACCCCTTCACGTTTTAGGTTTACGCGCATAAGTAGTCGAACGGGGAGCCCGATGGGGTGCCTGGGGGTCCCACACCACCAGGCGGCGCGGCCTAGGGGGCGCGCCCAGGGGTGGTTTGGCCCCCTTCTGGCCCCTCTCCGGGTCTCCTTCTTGCTCCCGGGGTCTTCTGGTGATATAAGCCCAATGGTTGTTTTCTAGGCGTTTTCCCGAAAATTGATTTTTCTGCAAAAACGAGACACCAAGGTAATTCTGCTGAAAACATCGTTAGTCCGTGTTAGGGGTATCCAAAACTCACAAGTTTAGAAGAAAACAATAAGAAAAGTGTTCGGAAAAGGAGATACGTTTTGGACGTATCACCACCAAGCGGGGTCCCACCGTGAATAGCTAGTTATAGAAAAAGTATATGTGGGAGAAAATGTCTCGCGGCTCCTCCAATAGGTGGTCACCCTCCCACAGGAAAGGCATAGAACATTTCCTATGCCACCCATTAGCTATTGCATGGAAGTATGTCGTATTCACGTCGCCTTTAAAGATCTAGTCCTATCGACTTCGTTGTTGCCATAAGGTCTCCTCGCCCTTGTAGATCTCCATAAGGGAGTCCTCCAGGGTGTACCGATGAAGCCACTTCTCAGCAGTAAGACCAACCGAATCAAAAGCTAGCTCTAGCGTCTCAATCTCCCCTAGGAGAAAGTATTTCCTCAGCCTCAGCTCAGCACCCCGGTTGGCACCCCAACCCCTCATGAATTGGCGTGACATTTGAGCACAATGGTGTGAGGCATCAACCGTGTTATACAAACGCGAAGGATGCTGAGCGTCCACGTCCCACTTCAAGCGCGCTGCTTCCACAAACCATGGCTGCTCGAGCCAAGAGTTCTCAAAGTGGGTTGAGCTCCTCCAGTCGATAGGAGGAGGGGAGTCTGATACGACCCAACCCTAGTGAGCGCACGTAGGGATTGTAGTGGGAAAGTAACTTCCCAATCTATCGATACAAAGACCCAATCCAGCATGCTCCGGATAGGGACAACCTAGTTATTTGTCCAGGTGTATCTAGCATCCACACGACCGATCTCATGGAGCGCGATGTCTGCAATACATACCACTTCCATGCCCTTCTAGACTATGTGTATATATCCCATGATTTATATGTATGGTTTGCAGAAAAATCTCCATTGTATCTCTCAAAATATTCTGATGGTTTCCAGCATGCGGCACTTTTTGGTTGTCATGTATTTTCTACGAGTGTTGTTGCCATACTAAAATAGGTAGCCTCTAGGCTTGTAGATTGAATATTCAGAAATTTTGTGCTACCATAAGAGAATGGAATCTTGGTAAAAGAAGGAGTGCTTGCTGGTTGCAATAAAAAATGCAGGCTGAAATTCAGTTCGTGTGTTAGTTTCCCAAGAAGTATGAACTCCATTATTTCTATTTGCATTTTTCTTATAGTTAAAATACTTTTGGTGTGCTTTTGCATGTTCTGTTTGTATCTTTCAAATAATTCTGATGGTTTTGAACTTGCATTTGATTTAGATCGTCATATATTTTGTACATAATGTTGTTGCCTTGATATAATAGGGTAACATATATGTTTGTAAATTGAATATTACTAGATTATATACTACCATAACAAAATACAATCTTTGTAAAATACTGGAGGTATGTTGATTGCATAGCAGACTTCATGAAAAAATATGCAATCCTAACTCGGTTGGTGTGCTAGTTGCTGAGAAGTGTGAATTCCATTACTCAGATTTCAAATTTTGTTCGATGTGCTTCTACATGTTTTATTTGTTGTCAATCAAGAAGACACCAATGATTATGTTGAGAGGATCAATCATCTCTGATAAGAAGTCGATTATATACTACCATAACAGAGTGCAAAATTTTGTAAAATGCAGGAGATATGTTGATTGCATGGCAGACTTAATGAAAAAAGGCTATATACAAAATTTTGTTTGAGAGCCTTCCATCTTGAATTAATAAGTTTTCTTTATGTTTCTCACATATGGGTCTTTTTGTTTTCCTTTTCACTGGCATAGTTTCATTTTGAAGTATTCTTTCCCGCCAATTGTTTCTCAATTAAATGTAATATGCACTCTAAAAGATCACTATTCGGCCGGTTGTGTATCAACTCGATGTAATATATGAATTGGTCAACATTGCAATTTTCCTTTCAGCTATTTGTCAAGGCTGCTCTCCATACATCTGAAACATTAGGGTATTTTGCACATGTATTGCTCTTCAATTTGGTTTAGGTGAATAGATGCAAGTGCCATCTACATCTCAGTTGCACTTGTGAGTATTTGTGATAGCTTATCATTTTCCGATGGTACATCTCGTTGCATATGCATTTTCTCCTAATGCAGACATTATGCAATATAAGGATTTGTTACTCCCTCTGATCCATAAAAAGTGTCGGAGGTTTCGTTCAAATCTGATCAATTTTCAATTAAAGCCCCGACACTTTTTATGGATTGGAGGGAGTAAATCTGATATGCAATGTACATATGTTATTCAGTTTCTGCCCGACTCAATGTATTAGCATTGAAGCTATAAAATTTCCTTTGGTAAACCATACACATATTTTTAAGCATATTTTAATTCTATTTACATTTGACATGCTACATTGATCACGTACACTTGACTAGCTGCGGGGGTCACAATTAATCTAGGAGATTCCACACTATGGAATGCATGCATTTTCTCCTTGGTAAGCTTGCATGTTCTCTATGGTGCAAGATATGTTAGCTTGGTATTTTCGTCCTTAACTTGTTTTAATTAATAATATTGGTGTTCTTAGGGGGATAGGATTGTCTAGAAGAAAGTATTGTACAATGCAACTTGGATCATTATGAGGGTTCTGATTTGATGAACCCTTAATACTATAACAACAAATATCCGAATGTTTGCAACATGAATGACTAGAAGAATTGGAGGAAGCGATGGTGGTCTGGTTTCAGTAGTCGTTAATCGTATAGGTGTATATTTGTCCAATATCCCTTATGGTATGTCACATCGTGTGTGGTTTCCATGTACAGATGAGTACTTTCTATGATTAGTTTGTGCATTAAGCTTCCATCATTATTGAGAGCATTAGGATCATGTGATCTGCATAAAATGCTCAGGTAGATGGGAAAGGCTAAGAATTTTGATATAAAATTGACTCACACTCTACTATGGTTTATTGACTGCGATGAATGTAGTATTGGGGTGCTGGCCTTGGTATATCCTGCAATGATTTTCATTGTTTTCACCAAATTATTGATAGAACAACGCCCAAAATTTATTTTTGTGCAACATGGATTGACCTCCTTATCCCTATAAGAACTTATTTATTATGTATTTGTTACTTCTCCTTTCTATTTGTTGCTTGGGTGGACATCTCTTATTAATTCATGGTTTCACCGACCTGGATAGCGACACACTCGCGTTATCCTTAAGTTCAAATGTTCAAATACGGGCTTTCTTTCCCGCTTCTTGCTCGAACCCTCTAGAACGAGAGAAGGTTTTGCCATAGGCAGTTGCCCCAACTTTATTTTATCTCTTTCTCCCTCTCTTTCACTTTTTACTTCTACTTTAAGCTCAAGTCTTCCCTTGAAACAATACGTAAATTACGCATACCCAAATATGCATAATTAGTTTCTTAATTTAATGCACATTGTATGTTTAGGAAAATAGTGCGGTAGACATAACATACTCTTTACTGATGTGTTCTGCTTTTAGTTTTCGTCTGAATATTTAGTGTAATGTTAGTGGTGTTTAACTAGATTCTCTCTTGGTTTTAATTAAGCATTAGAATTTCATTTTATTGTCTATCAATTCTCAAGAGAAACGATAGGTGGCTAACACACATGCTGTTCTAGACAATGTTCTAAAAATTGTCGATTGTCCTCTGCCGAAAGGGTGTTAGTTACCATTTTCTTATTCGATAGAATACATGCATATATTATGGCCCATTCGTTCTCCATTATGGGCGAGATCTTTCAAATGAGCCTTCAATCAGATGATGGCAGGTTTCATGCATCGTTTCAAACGAACCTTCATCTCATCCGCTCATACCGCACCACTGATATGTGATACTGTGTTTTTCTTTGGCGTTGTGCTGCCGCCCCATATTTGGGTATGAGTACTTCAAAGAATATGCTTGAATGGATGTGTCAAAACACACCGACAAGCTTTGGCGATCGGTTCATGCAGGTATGAATATGATACAAACGTTTAAAGTCTTTATTAGGTAAACATTATATTCAATGGTGACAATTACATTCAGTACAGTAGCATTTGGTACTTAACTCCATGACATATCACTTAAGTTGTTGCACACAAATATCATGAATATTTGATTCAAGAAATGCACACAAGCAACTCATAATATTAATGGCTTGCCTATGTACATAATTTTGATTAGTTAGCGCACCGTTTTGTACCATCTTAGCACATGCATGCATAGCAACATTATGTTGTTTCTGTTATATCTTGAGCTTGCCTAATCATAGACAGTCTACGTGCATCTCTCTCTCCTTTTTTTTCGATGTGGTCTAGGTGCACTTTGTGACATAGAGCCATAGAGTAGAGGTTTTTAGTTTTTAACTTCTTTTGACACCATCTTGGATTAGAGTATGGCTCGGGTCGCACGCACACACGGCTCAGGTTCACGTTGGATTGGGTGGGAGTGCCAAATCACAAACGATTGTTTTTTGTTTGTTTTTTTAACAACACAACCGACTATTACTTACCACGGCCTCCCTACATCACTAGTGGAAAATGCCTTATTAATACCGGTTCTAGAGAGCCATTAGTACCGGTTGGATAACCGATATTAATTAATCGGCATTAAAGCCCCCCCCCCACCTTTAGCCGGTTACTTACGGACCGGTATTAAAAGGGCCTCCACGTGGGCTTGGGGGAGCCCACGGGGCCGAATACCTTTGGTACCGGTTCGTAACACGAACCGGTACTAAAGGTTAGCTTTTTTTCTTTTATTGATTTTTTTCAGAAAAAAAATCAATTTTATTTCCATTTTTCTATTGTTTAACCACTTAAACACACATTTATCACTAAGCATTCTTAATTTAAATCTAAATTACTCGCTTGTACTAACACTTCCCCACAGGTCACCCATCCTTAGACTACTCCAGCACTAGCACGCTTAACTTCTTAGTTCCTTCCCTATAAGTGACCTACAAACAAGAGATATACTTACCTAACAATAGTATCCTATCAATCCTATTAACCCATGGACTATGATGTCACACACACATCTATTTTATGAATCCAAATAATTATTTAAATAAAAAAGAAATGAATCATTAATAATATGTTGAATTAAAATATTCTTACATGCAAATAATAATTAATGTATTTTCCTTTTTCTATTTAATATTGAATAATTCATATATGCAAATACGTAAATTCAAATTTGACAAATAATATGTCTAAATCCATTAGAAAAATGAGAGAAAATCAAATATGACATCCATAACCCAACTCTTAATAAATTTCCCTCATGTTTGCCTGATCTAGTACTTTCAAGCTATAAGTCATGAAACTTCCTAGAGAGAAGTTGATATCGGTAAAGTAGGTCACACCCTGAAGTGCATTGTCTGTAATCAAAAACCCATAGCACACTTGTATACACATGTTATGGAACCTCCTATCTTGTGGTGAGTTTCCAACGCTCGGGGGTCCCTCTCCGATGAAATCCTAGCCCTGTTGGAGAAAAACTACGCTTATACGAATAAAGCAGGTAGCGGCGTCAAAATTAGGTAGAAAAGTCTAACTAGTTGCTTGGTTGTGTTAGGCTAGGCCCTAGGAAGTCACAAGACAAAGGTATGACCCAACTCTTCACAAGTTCCCCTCATGTTTGTCTGATCCAAGACTTTCAGGCTATAAGTCATGAAACTCCCTTAAGAGAAGTTGATGCCACTAAAGCAGGTTACACCCTGAAGTGCAATCTTTGTCATCCAAAACCCATATCACACTTATACACACATGTTATGGCACCCCTATCTTGTGGTGGGATCCCAACGCTCCACGGCCCCTCTCCGATGGAACCCTAGCCCCGTTGGAGAAAAGCCAGGCTTATACGAATAACGCCGGTACCAGCGTAAAAATGGGGTAGACAAGTGTAACTAGTTGCTTGGTTGTGTTAGGCTAGGCCCTAGGAAGTAAAATGACAAAGGTATGGCCCAACTATTGACAAGTTTCCCTCATGTTTGTCTGATCAGAGACTTTCAAGCTACAAGTCAGGAAACTCATAATTGGATGCCGCTAAAGTAGGTTACACCCTGAAGTGCAATCTTTATCATGCAAAACCCATAGCACACTTGTACGTACATGTTATGGCACCCTCTATCTTTTGGTGGGATCCCAACGCTCCGGAGCCCCTTCCGATGAAGCCCTAGCCCCGTTGGAGAAACATCAGGCTTATACGAATAAAGCCGGTACCAGCGTCAAAATGGGATAGAAAAGTGTAACTGGTTGCTTGGTTGTGTTAGTCTAGGCCCTAAGAAGTAACATCATAGAGCCAAAGGTGTCCGATCTTTCGATGATATGGTAACTACGATTTGGGTGGCGTTGACGTTGACGATCCGACTACAAATGTACAAGGACGCTGCGCCTTAGCAATCGCTCCGGGAGGTTATTGACAGCGCCGTAGCACGGTCGACCCAACCACTCAGGTCTAGCTCCTGCAATTAATCGAGAACAAGCAAGAACTAAGAATTGGCAATCAATATGTTGCGAATATAGATGAATGATTATAGCTAAAAGTGGGGTTCCGAAAGCGGTCTTAGTCTGGTCGATCTGACACAAACAAAGTACGGCGAAGTTGCAGCGACGGCTAACTTTTAACTAAACAAAACCGAACCCTAAAAGAAACCCTAGGGGTTGTATTTATGAGGGGGAAAGAGGGTAAATTCGTGCTCCCATGGATGGGGACACGAAATCCATCCTAAACCTCTTTTTCCCATGAATACAAACT
Organism: Alopecurus myosuroides; assembly: GCA_028641055.1. Lineage (NCBI taxonomy): Eukaryota > Viridiplantae > Streptophyta > Magnoliopsida > Poales > Poaceae > Alopecurus > Alopecurus myosuroides. The sequence goes on from CM054063.1 coordinate 72,917,077, forward strand.
CTAAAAACTGCCCACTGAGGGGTATGACGAAAATACATGGGCCTGGCCAAATAATGAGGTGTCGCAGCACCTATAAAAGGACTTGGACGAAAATAATGAAGTGGTAGCTTGTATAATTCGTCCAAGGCTTCATTTGGCATTACGGTGACTTCCTGCTGCTGTAATCTCCCTCCGTGGCAGTGCCATCTTCTCCACTTGTGCTTCTGCTACCAGCTCCATCCTCGAACATGCTACATAGCTTGTCCCTCTCATCCATACTAGGTCCATTATTCCTGAGAGAAACAAACACATTTGATTTAGGCAGTACATATTCTCATGTATATTAGGAACAACTCGTAGAAACGATAGTACCTGCTGATTAAGTTGACGTGCACGAGCTCTAGTCATAGGTCCTTGTAATGGAAGTCGTGTAGTAGTAGCGATGTCCTCATCATCCCCCCTTCTTGAATCGAAGTCGTCCTCGATGCTATGTCATAATTATCTCCCAAATATGGCTTCAAATCTGCATTGTTAAATGTGGGACTAACCCCGAAATCCGCAGGTAACTCAAGTTTATATGCATTATCATTGATCCTCTCTAACACCTTAAAAGGACCATCAGCTCGTGGCATTAATTTTGACTTGCGCAACTCAGAAAAACGGTCTTTACGCAAATGCAACCAAATAAGATCTCTAGGTTCAAATATAAGTTCCTTCCGTCCCTTATCACCATACATTTTATATTTAGCATTCATGCGTTCAATGTTCTCTTTAACAGTGGCATGCAATTTTAAGATCAAATCAGCACGTTGTGTAGCATCTAAATTATGTTGCACCGAAGATGGAAGAGGCAATAAATCAATAGGTGCACGAGGAATAAAACCATACACAATCTCAAAAGGGCACAATTTAATAGTAGAATGCAGCGAACGATTATAAGCGAATTCTATATGAGGAAAACATTCTTCCCACTTTTTTAAATTATGTTTTAACACAACCCTTAACTACTTCAGTTTGTCCATCAGTTTGGGGATGACATGTAGTATTAAATAGTAATTTAGTCCCCAACTTAGCCCATAAACAGCGCAAAAAATGACTAAGAAACTTCGTATCACGATCTGAAACAAAAGTATTTGGCACACCATGTAAACGAACAATTTCACGAAAGAATAAATCAGCAACATGTGTAGCATCATCACTCTTGTGACACGGAATAAAGTGTGCCATCTTTGAAAAACGATCCACAACAACAAAAATGCTATCCCTCCTCTGTTGTGTGCGAGGCAATCCCAAAACAAAATCCATAGAAATATCCTCCCAAGGCACACTAGGGACATGAAGAGGCATATATAAACCATGTGGATTCAAACGAGACTTAGCTTTTTGACATATAGTGCAGCGAGCAACAAACCTCTCAACATCGAGACTCATACGTGGCCAGAAAAAGTGTGCAACAAGTATGTCCTCCGTCTTCTTCACTCCAAAGTGTCCCATCAGTCCTCCTCCATGCGCTTCCTATAACAACAAAATATGAACCGAGCTATCTGGAATGCATAACTTGTTAGCACGAAACACAAATCCATCACTAAGGACGAATTTGTTCCATGTTCTACCATCCTTACAATTCTGCATTACGTCCGTAAACTCGGCATCATGCATATACAAATCTTTGATGGTCTCCAACCCAAATATTTTGAAATCAAGTTGAGAAAGCATAGTGTAACGACGAGACAAAGCATCAGCAATAACATTATCTTTACCCTTCTTGTGCTTTATGACATAAGGAAAAGACTCAATGAATTCAACCCACTTAACATGTCTACGGTTCAGTATTGCTTGACTTCGAATATGTTTTAAAGATTCATGATCAGAATGGATAACAAATTCTTTGGGCCATAAATAATGTTGCCAAGTTTCTAAAGTCCTAAAAAGAGCATATAATTCCTTATCATAAGTAGAATAGTTGAGACTAGGCCCACTCAATTTTTCAGAAAAGTATGCAACAGGTTTACCATCTTTCAGTAACACACCTTCCAAACCAATACCAGTAGCATCACATTCAAGCTCAAAAGTCTTATTAAAATCAGGAAGTTGTAGCAAAGGAGCATGTGTTAACTTATCCTTTAATAACTTGAAGGCCTCATTTTGTGGTCTACCCCACACAAAAGGAACATCTTTCCTTGTCAATTCATTGAGAGGGGCAGCAATGGTGCTGAAATCTTTCACAAAACGCATATAAAATCCTGCGAGTCCAAGAAAACTCCGCACTTGTGTGACTGTTTTTGGTTGCGACCAACTCTCAATAGCTTCAATCTTGGCTTTGTCAACTTCAATTCCCTGTGGAGTAACAACATAGCCAAGAAAAGAAACACGGTCTGTGCAAAAGGTGCACTTACCAAGATTACCAAACAAATGCGCAGATCGCAAGGCATTAAAAACATCACACAAATGTTCCAAGTGATCATCCAAAGATTTGTTATAAATCAATATATCATCAAAATAAACTACCACAAATTGTCCAATGAAAGCACGTAAAACTTCATTCATTAATCGCATGAAAGTGCTAGGTGAATTAGTTAACCCAAAAGGCATAACCAACCACTCATATAAACCAATCTTAGTTTTAAATGATGTTTTCCATTCATCTCCCAATTTCATACGAATTTGATGGTATCCACTACGCAAATCAACTTTAGAAAACAGAATAGAGCCACTTAATTCATCAAGCATATCCTCTAATCTAGGAATGGGATGACGATATCGAATAGAAATATTATTAATGGCTCGGCAATCAACAACAAAACGAGATTTGACATCCTTTTTTGGTACCAACATAACAGGGACAGCACAAGGACTAAGGGATTCACGTATATGACCTTTCTAAAGTAGCTCCTGTATGTGACGCTGAATCTCTTTTGTCTCCTCGGGGTTGGTACGATAGGGCACCCTGTTTGGTAGTGAAGCACCGGGAATTAAATCAATCTGATGCTCAATCCCTCTAATAGGTGGTAATCCCGGTGGTACATCTTGTGGAAAAACATCCACATACTCCTGCAAAATGTTAGTGACAGCAGAAGGCAAAGAGGGAGGCAAATCCTCAAATGAAATAACACCTCTTTGCACACAATAGCATAGCAAACATAATTGAGAATATCCAAATCAGTACTTGTCAATTTAATCTCATGTGAAGGTGACGAATTTGTATTAGTCTTATGTTGCTGCAATTCTTTAGCCACAATATGATTTTCACTCTTGTTAATCTCTTGTTTCTTTGCCTTACTAGCTCTAACAATGTCATCTTTCAAAATTTGCTCAGGATACATAGGAAGCAAAAGAAAAAAAATTATCCTTATGAACCAGAGTATATTTATTTGTACTACCATGATGTACAGAATTTTTATCAAATTTCCATGGTCTACCGAGTAAAAGAGAGCATGCTTGCATAGGTACCACATCACAATCAACAAAATCAGTATATGTAGCAATAGTAAAATGCACACGAACGGTACGCGATATTTTAACCTTGTCGCTGTTGTTGAACCATTGTATGTAGTAAGGACGAGGATGTGGCTTCATTTGAAGGGAGAGCTTCTCTACCATCTCAACACTTGCCACATTGTTGCAGCTCCCTCCATCAATAATGATGCGTATACATCGTTCTTTGACGACCCCTTTCGTATGGAACAGATTGTTCCGATGTTCATGTTCTGCCTTGGTCACCTGCACCTCAAAGCTCGTTGAACAATTTAAGACTCATACCTCTCAGCGGCTTCGGCAACCATACATTGTATATCTTGATCAGACTCGGTGCCATCATGATCTTCTTGTGCAATAAGAGACAAAGTCTCCTGATCATAGTCACTAGCGGAATCGTACCCGTCATCTTCACGAGCTATCATCACACGCTTGTTTGTACACTCACGAGCATAATGACCCCACCCATCACAACGGCGACACTGAATTTTACTTGTGTGTCCCGTAGAAGCCATGGAAGATGAAGACTGTGTAGAACCAGTAGGGGCCATATGGTAGTGGTGCCTTGCTTGACGGTTCTCTGCTGGTTGTGGTAGCGGGACTCGAAGGAGAACCTGTGGTGCGTGTAGGACATGTACGAGTAGTCCATGATGTAGCACGACCTGCAGAAAAATTAGTCCGTGCAGCTTGCTGATCCTGCACTTCACGTTCGGCAATACAAGAAAGATGGAACAAACGAGAGATGGTATGATATTCTTTATATTCCAAAATAGTTTGAATTTCTTTGTTTAACCCACCCCTAAAACGTTCAAGCATAGGTTCAGTATCCTCAATAACACCATATCTTATTAACCCAGTTTGCAATTCCTGATAGTACTCTTCTATAGAATTTTTGCCTTGTTTTAGGTTCTGTAATTTTTGAAGCAAATCACGTTGATAATATGGCGGCACCCAACGCGTACGCATAGCATTATTTAAATCAGTCCAAGTGGTGGGAATGGCATTAAGATTTACTCTACAATATTCAGACCACCAAATAGAAGCAAAACCAGTAAATTCACAAACAGCAGCTTTAACACGTCTAGCATCAGGATAATGTAAGCATGCGAAACGTTGTCCAGTTTCTGATTCCCATGTAAGATAAGCATCAGGATCATATCTACCCGCAAACGGTGAAATATGTAATTTTAATTTGGCTACATGGTCATCGTCGTGCAATACCTGAAGGCGTGGTCCAACATTACCATTACGCACGTGGGGGCGCGGCCTACCCGCGGGATGCACCGGAACCTCATCTCCCACGTACTCATCTTCATCCTCATACTCAGCAACATTAGCATCACGAGCAGCTGCAGCAACACCTTGCTCAACTGGAATACGTTGCGCCTGTCCAACATTCGCAGGTATGCGAGGACCAGCGCGTGGAGGTGCTAGACGAGCGAGCAGCTCGTCGAATTTTATGTTGAGCTTGGTGTCAAAAGCTTGCTCGAGGCATGTTATCTTCTCAAGCGCCTCTCCAAGTTTGGTGTCGATGTCCTCCGTGTGATCCGTCACAAGCTTGGCGAACTTTGTGTGCAACTCTTTGTTCATTAAGCTCTCCCATTCATCATCGGATCCTGGCATGGTTAGTGGACAACAAAAGAAAAAAAATCACGAGTATATGGTCCTATCAACTACTAGGTGGTGGGGAAAATGCCTAATATGTCAAACCAAAAACAAAACTCTTACAAGTTCTCACCCAACAGCAGGAGGTGACCGGCAAAGAACGATGTCAAGTCTCAGTGAAGATTAGATAGAGCGATTGCCAGGTGAAAGTCACAACGCACGATGTAGAATCTGTGGAGCTTTAGGAGGCTTGAATATAGTAGCAAGAATTAGCAATAATCAAATTAGGAATGCAAGTTGAATAAATGCTCAAAAACGGTACTGTGCTGGTCCTAGGCTACACCGTTTTAGAGACGCGAGCCTATTACACCAACAACGTCACGGCGCGGCAACAACAAGCAAAAAGAGAAAAAGTATGAGCAAAGAGCAGTAAGAAACTGCACTAAATAGAGGAAGATTTTTTTTTGGCTTTTTGCTCTCTCCAAACTCAGAGTATGCCTGTGGTCGGGCGAGTTCCCGAATTTTTTTTTCGCTCTCTCCAAATTTCAGAGTATGTCTGTGGTCGGGCGAGATCACGTTTTTTTTTTGCTGCTACAGTAGTTCGCGAATTTGGAGTCCTAGATTAGAACTCTAATCTATTGATAGAAATAAGGATTGAAACAACTAGAAAACCCCTAACCCTAACTAGTAGCGTGGAGGCGGCGCACGGGAACAAGTGGTGACGCACGCGTGCGGATGGAAGCTATTGGCGGCGCGATGCAATGTGGTGACGGCAAGGTAGCGGCGTGATGGATAGCTTGTCGAACAGCGGTAATGGAGATGATAGCCGCGGATCATTGTGGTGCGTGCGGCGGCTGTTTGTGGTGGCTGGATAGTGGCGAAATTTGTGGTGGTGGGAGGCAGCGGTGATCTGCAAACGTGCAACGTGATGCGGCAGCGGCAATGACGAATTATGCAAAGAACTCGAAACTCTACGGGAATAAACGCTAAGACCAGCAACTTGACACGACGATGCAGACGAAAACTCAACAATGCAATACACTGAAAAGAAGATGCAATAGGCCCGGACTGGTTGTAGGATGGGATGATCTAACCCTAACAAAAAAATTGGCTTTTGTGAACTGTTGGTATGAAGAACAGATGCAATCTAATCTATGAAAAACAGTAAATCTCACCGATCAACCTGAAATCTGATACCACTTGATAGAGACAAAGGTGTCTGATCTTTCGATGACATGATAACTACGATTTGGGTGGAGTTGACGTTGACGATCCGACTACAAACGTACGAGGATGCTGCGCCTTAGCAATCACTACACCAACTCCGGGAGGTTATTGACAGCGCCGTAGCACGGTCGACCCAACCACTCAGGTCTAGCTCCTGCAATCAATCGAGAACAAGCAAGAACTAAGAATTGGCAATAAATATGTTGCGAATATAGATGAATGATTGTAGCTGAAAGTGGGGTTCCGAAAGCGGTCTTAGACTGGTCGATCTGACATACACAAAGTACGGCGAAGTTGCAGCGACGACCAACTTTTAACTAAACAAAACCCAGCCCTAAAAGAAACCCTAGGGGCTGTATTTATGAGGGGGAAAAGAAGGGAAATTCGTGCTCCCATAGATGGGGCCACGAAATCCAGCCTAAACCTCTTTTTCCCATGAATACGGACTCTAAAAACTTCCCACTAAGGGGTATGAAAAAAATACATGGGCCTGGCCCTATAATGAGGTGTCGCGGCACCTATAGAAGGACTTGGACGAAAATAATGAAGTGGTAGCTTGTATAATTAGTCCAAGGCTTCATTTGGCATTACGGTAACTTCCTGCTGTTGTAATCTCCCTCCGTGGCAGATGTGGCATTACGGTAACTTCCAGAGGAGTTGTCATCTGATGCTGCTGATTCTCCCGTGGCAGATGTGCCTGTACGGAATCAGTTCTGTAATGGGAACAAAGATGAGATAACTCCACCCTTAGAGATTAACATGGAATGCTATCCTTGCTTGAGTAAAGTTGCTGTTCCATGTACTAATCAGGAGTTGACTCCTTTAAAACATTTTCAGAAGGTTGGAGGAGATCAAGTCTTCGAGGATAAAGATGTGATTGCTTTTGGAGGGATTGCTTCACCTAACTCGGAGGGTATTCGATCGAGTGCGAGGACCCGTGCGCAACCTATGGCTGATGTACACTCAATGGAGCGTGCCATGATGTTGGCGCAACGTCGTGACGATGATCAGGCCTCAGGTACGAATAAACAGCCGGTACAGTCTTTTGTTAATTTGAGTAATGCGGAAATTGTCGAGAGGGCTACGAAACTAGGGGTGTCTCTAGGCTCGGATAGAGAACAGGAAACCGAGTCAGTTAATGTTATTAAAAATATTCAAGCTAAACGTAAACTTATTTTCTTACAACAATCATGCGCTGATAAGGATCAAGATTTGAGTAATTTGATCATTAAAAAAGCATATGTTCTTTCTGAGGATTTAGTGGAGGAAGAGGATATCATATCACGGGATAGTGTGATCCCAGACCTCTGTTTGGTTACCAATAAGAATAAAGGTAAAAGGACTAAAGGCATTGGCCTATCTATTAAACGTAAGAGTGCTAGACTAGAAAAATTGAAAAAAAAACATCGCAATGAGAGGGATGATTTGGAACAGTGATGGGTTTGGGGATTCGGCAAAACACTTATTTGTGAGAGAGACTATTATAGATAAGAAGTTAGATTTTATAGCTATTATTGAGACAAGAAAGTCTGATTTTGCACATCATTTCTTATCTCATCTAGCTAGTGGTTTAGACTTTGTGTGGTACTGTTTACCACCACATGGTCAATCTGGGGGAATTCTTGTGGGCTTTAATAGAGTGAATATTGTAGTCCAACATTTTATCACTGGGGATTTTTGTATTAAGTTCAAACTGAAACTATGCATGGATGGTTTTGTTTGGTCTCTTGTGATTGCATATGGGGCAGCACAAGACGCTCTTAAACCTGATTTCTTGGCCGAGTTGGTGCGGGTATGTGAGAATGAAGATACTCCTCTTCTAGTGGGAGGGGATTTTAATATTATTAGAAGAGAAGAGGAGAAAAATAATAATAATTTCAACGCTCGTTGGCCATTCATTTTTAATGCAATTATTGAAAGTCTGGACTTGAAAGAATTGGAACTTTCGGGCAGACAATTTACCTGGGTCAGTAGAATGTCGGTACCAACTTTTGAAAAGTTGGATCGTTTTCTAGCGAGTGTTGATTGGGAGCAGAAGTTTCCTATAGTCTCGGTGCATGCTTTATCGCGGTCTGGCTCAGATCACACACCACTCATTGTAGACTCGGGCGAATGTGCTCACCTGGGGAACAAGTCTAAATTCTCCTTTGAACTCTCTTGGTTGAGAAGAGAGGGGTTCATCGAGATGGTTAGTAGAGAGTGGAGAGAGACGAGGGGGGTCTTCACCTATTGAGACTTGGCATAATAAAGTGAAACACCTTCGACAATTTTTAAGAGGTTGGGCAAAGAATATTAGTGGTGAATATAAAATTCTTAAACAAAAATTGACACTCCTAATTGAGGAGTTGGAAATTAAAGCGGAAACATCTCTTCTTACGCCTGATGAAAGAAAGGCGAAAAAAGATGCAGATGAGTGTTTAGCGAGACTTAGGAGGGACGAGGAATCGAAATGGGCTCAGAGGGCAAAAGTTAAACATGTTCAGGAGGGAGGGAATAACTCTAAGTATTTCCATTTGATTGCAAATGGGAAACATAGGAAGAAACGGATTTTCCAACTAGAGCAAGATGAGGGCACGATTGTTGGTGAAAACAATCTGAGGGTTTTCATTTCTGAGTATTATAAAAAATTATTCGGTGCACCGGAGCATAGCCATGTTAATATGATTGAAACATATAATACAGATATGCCTCAAGTGTCCAACGAGGAGAATATGACCTTGACATCAGCCTTTACTGAAAAGGAGGTATTTGAGGCAATTTCCCAAATGGAACACAATAAGGCTCCCGGACCGGATGGTTTGCCGGCTGAATTTTATCAGAGGTTTTGGGAGGTTATCAAGTGTGACTTGATGGCTCTCTTCTCTGAATTTCAGAAGGGCGAGTTGCCTCTTTTTAGGCTTAACTTTGGGATTATCACGTTGTTTCCTAAGAAGGACGATGCATGTCGCATTGAACAATATTGGCCTATTTGTTTGCTTAATGTGAGTTTTAAGATTTTTACTAAAGTGGGAACGAATCGTGTGTCCTCTATTTCTCACAAGGTCATTAGACCAACTCAATCGGCGTTCATTCCGGGACGAAATATTTTAGAGGGAGTTGTTATCCTTCATGAGACCATCCATGAGTTGAGAACTAAGAAGATGGATGGAATCATTTTCAAAATTGATTTTGAAAAAGCATATGACAAAGTTAAGTGGTCCTTTTTGCAACAAGCACTTAGAATGAAGGGGTTTGATCCTAAGTGGTGCGAGTGGGTCAGTACTTTTGTGCAGGGGGGAGTGTTGGGGTTCGTGTAAATGATGACACTGGACATTGCTTTCAAACGTTGAAGGGATTACGACAGGGGGATCCTCTATCCCCTGTTTTGTTTAATATTGTGGCTGATATGTTGGCTATTCTGATAGCTAGGGCCAGAGAGGATGGTCAGGTAGGGGCTTTAATACCACATTTAGTGGAAGGGGGCATTTCTATTTTACAATATGCAGATGATACGATTCTTTTCTTAGAGGATGATATTGATAAAGCCGTGAATATGAAGTTAATACTGGCATTGTTTGAACAATTGTCAGGGTTAAAAATAAACTTTCATAAGAGTGAACTTTATTGCTTTGGCAATGCAATTGATAGACAAGAAGAATATAAATCCTTATTCGGATGTGATGTTGGTTCTCTTCCGTTTAAGTATCTTGGTATTCCCATTCATTATAGGAAACTGCTTAACAAAGAATGGAAAATGGTGGAGTATCGGTTTGAAAATAAATTAGGATCATGGGCTGGGAAAATTCTTTCCTATGGGGATAGGCTTGTTCTTATTAATTCAGTCCTTACTAGCCTACCTATGTTTTTGTTATCCTTTTTTCCAATACCTGTTGGGGTTCAAAAAAGGTTGGACTTCTTTCGTAGTAGGTTCTTTTGGCAAAGCAGCCTACACAAGAGGAATTATCGTCTGTCTAGGTGGGATATGATTTGTAGACCAAAAGATCAAGGGGGTTTAGGTGTTGAGGTTCTTGAAGTTAAGAATAGGTGTCTACTATCAAAATGGATTTTTAAATTGTTAAATGAAAAAGGAGTTTGGCAAGAACTTTTAACAAATAAATATTTATCTAATAAAACTTTGACTCAAGTTGAAGTTAAGCCTTATGATTCTCCGTTTTGGAAGGGAATCATGACGGTTAAGAATGAGTTCTTCAAGCGAGGTTCCTTTCAGATAGGTAATGGCCTTTCTACTCGTTTTTGGGAGGACTCATGGCTTGGGCTGACTCCTCTTGCTGCGCAATATCCTTCTCTGTATAATATTGTGAGACATAAAAACGTGTTAGTGTCATAAGTGCTGTCACATAACCCTCTTAATATTCAGTTTAGACGAACTCTTATTGGAGAGAGATGGGAGACTTGGCTGCGTCTGGTCCGTAGGCTTATGAATATTCATCTAAACTCAGAGGAGGATAGGTTTGTTTGGGGTTTAACTGATACAGGTGTGTTTTCAGTCAAATCCATGTATTCTGATTACATGCATGGACACACCCCTTTTCTTCATAAATATCTTTGGAAATTGAAAGTCCCTTTAAAAATTAAAATATTTATGTGGTTCTTGCAGCGAAAATGTGTTCTTACTAAAGATAACTTAAGGAAACGAGGCTGGGAGAGTTGTAAGAAAATGTGTGTTTTGTGATAACGAGGAGTCAGTCAATCATATTTTTATTACCTGTAATTTTGCTAGACATATTTGGAGGTTGCTTCATTTTACGTTTAGCATAGCTCAACCCTCTAGTATTGACCATATGTTTGGTAATTGGTTGGAAGAGGTGGATAAGAAATCTAAAGCAAGAATTCAAATTGGAACTTGTGCTTTCTTATGGGCTATTTGGAATTGTAGAAACGATGTTGCGTTTAACAAATCAAGAGGTGCTCACTTTTTGCAGGTAGTACACCAAGCCACATATTGGATCCACATGTGGTCTTTCCTTCTGCCGGTGGAGCAGCGGGCTCTTATGGATTCTGGATGTGCTCGTTTGATGGCGGTCATTTAGGCTATCTACAACCAGGGTGGATGGTTGCATGCTAAAAGGATTCAATGAGTTGTATTAGAATACTTCTTTTGTTTCTCTGGTTGATCTTAGTATCGAACCTGGATGATGCTTGAATTGTAATGCTATGGATTTTTATTTTTCTTATCAATATAAAAGCTACAGCTGTGTGCATCATCACGATGCAGAGGCTGGGGCTATGCTCCCATTTCAAAAAAAAATCTCCCTCCGTGGCAGTGCCATCTTCTCCACTTGTGCTTCTGCTGCCAGCTCCATCCTCGAACATGCTCCTTATCTTGTCCCTCTCATCCACGCTAGGTCCATTATTCCTGAGAGAAACAAACACATTTGATTTAGGCAGTATCATATTCTCATGTATATTAGGAACAACTCGTAGAAACGATAGTACCTGCTGATTAAGTTGACGTGCACGAGCTCTAGGCATAGGTCCTTGTAATGTAAGTGGTGTAGTAGTAGCGATGTCCTCATCATAACAAGACAAAGGTATGACCCAACTATTGACAAGTTTCCGTCATGTTTGTCTGATCCGAGACTTTCAGGCTACAAGTCATGAAACTCGGAAGTGGATGCCGCTGAAGCAAGTTACAATCCGAAGTGCAATCTTTGTCATCCAAGACCCATAGCACACTTGTACACACATGTTATGGAACCCCCTATCTTTTGGTGGGATCCCAACGCTCCGAAGCCCCTCTCCGATGAAACCATATCCCCGTTGGAGAAAAACCAGGCTTATACGAATAAAGGCGGTACTGGCGTCAAAATAGGGTAGAAAAGTATAACTAGTTGCTTGGTTGTGTTAGGCTAGGCCCTAGAAAGTCACAAGACAAAGGTATGAACCAACTCTTGACAAGTTTCTCTCATGTTTGTCTGATCCGAGACTTTCAGGCTATATATAGGTCATGAAACTCCCTAGAGAAAAGTGTAACTAGTTGCTTACATAATGACTTATAGCGAAGGTCTTACATAATGACACTACGCGAAGGTCTTACATCATAGAAATTCACATGATCGACCCCCAAACACTACATCGTACAGATATATAAAGTACTAGATCATAGACATCACAAGATCGACCCCCAAGCACTACATCATAGAGATATATAAAAGTATGTTCGCCCACACAAACACTAGTCGTCTGAATCATCATCATATTCTTTCCCCCAAACTGGTGCTGCCGGTACGAGGTGACGCTGCCCATGGTTCACGACTCGAATCATGCGGTACAACTCGTATGAAACGAAAGCATCTATGACCGCATACTCAATGTTGTTGTCGTGAAGTGGGGTCGCCTCCACTCATTGTGCTTCTTGATCTTGTTCTTCATATCAGCGTAGTATTCATCGATGAAATGGACTGCCATATGAACTATTGAAGTCCTCCTATGCCGAGGCATGAATATGTCCTGGATATCAATGTGGCAGGCAGGCGGTATCTCAATACTGATGCTTTTCTTCTTATTGATCTTATCATTGTTTATATCAACACTATCAAACCGTATGCCGCTGCAAAGGAAGTTAAGAAGAACTGGACAGTTCTTGTCACTACTGCAACAACAAATTAAAATGGAACAAATGTTCATTAAGAATCATAAAAAATGACCTAATAAAATATACATGCCAAATGTAACAAGAAAAATTAATTCACTACTAAATAAAAATTGATCTATGCAATTTGTATAACCTATATGAAGTGATATAAGAAACTCCTAAATTTAACTATGTCATATGTTCTATCATGGATTTGCCAATTTGTAACCAGGAAAATTAATTCACTACTAAATAGAATTGATCTTTTATATAGAATTCAAATGGGAAAATTTCGCTATCCTAAGCAATTTGCCAATATGTCCTAAATTAACTATGCCATATGTTCTATCAGGATTTTCCAATATGCAGCAAGGAAAATTAATTCACTACTAAATAGTAATTGATCTTTCACATAGAATTTAAATGGGAACATTTTTCTATCCTATGCAATTTGCCAATATGCATGTCGTAAATTAACTATGTCATATATGTTCTATCACGGAGTTGTCAATATGCAACAAGGAAAATTAATTCACCATGAACTATGTCATATGTTCTATATATCACACATATATGATTCAAATGGGGATCGGACATGTTGCTATCCTATGTAATTTTTATCATAAACCTATGAATGACGGTAACATCCTTTTGATTGCGAGTGTACTCAAGATCAAGCCCTATGAACCTCTCTTGTTCCTTCGCCCCTTCAAGCCATCAGTGCAATTGGGCAAGATAACCCGGCATCATGGCGTTGTCTTTGGTGTAGACGACACTAAGCACACTCGTTCCATGTACGCGAACATGCCACATGCGAGTGATTGGTTCATCCATGATGGATATGAGAAGAAGAGAGGGAGAAGAGAGAGGAGGAGCAAGGGAGATGAACAGGAAGAAATGGCGTCGGAGACTGTAGCAGTCCCGCGGGCCAAATTCCCTACGCACGGGAGACAAACCGTTCGACTAAAGTGGCCCTTTGGTACCGGTTCTAGCCACCAACCGGTACCAAAGGTGCTCGCACCAGGCGAACGGTTGCCGCACCCCTTTAGTACCCATTCATGATATGAACGGTACCAAAGGTCAAGTTCAAACCGGTATTAGCCATGCCCGGCTCCTGCACGTTCGAACCGGTACCAGAACCTCATTGGTACCGATTCATAAGCAAACCGGTACAAAAGGTCCAGACCGATTGGGGGTTTTCCACTAGTGCATAGAGTCTATCCCGATTAGTAATTGATCTCTGATATCTTCCATGTCCATCGGTAAGTCATCATGGAGGCGGCGCAGCAGCCCGGCATGGCCGATCTCGCCACCCACCTCACCAAGCGACTCGCGGACGCGAATAGCAACAGCAACCTCGTCTTCTCTCCACTCTCCATCTATGCACTACTCGCCCGCCTCACCAAGCTAGATGAAAGCTTTCATTTCCTACAAGTCAAGTGTACAAATTTGACAATCATGTTATCTTGAAGTAGGAGAGAGAATTATCATTTAAATGGTCTTAACCAAACATTTGGACATGCAGATACATTGTGACTACGGGAATACACAGTTCACTATAACACGAAAAAAGAGCCAGCATACTCACTAGAGGTAGGTTTACAGTTTATATGCATCTCGAAGCCAAGATTTTTTGAGCTATCTTTTTTCCATCTGATATTACCGATATGACTAAAGAATGTTAGGCCTTTCCCTTAAGGTTGGTTGGTAGTTTTGAGAAATAATGTAAAATGATATATTTATTAGAGCTCTGAAGTGAAGCATGTAAGAATGTGTTATCTCATTACTTACTACATTGACAATAACTAGCTGAACAATAATATTTTATCCTCTGGTCGACCATCGAGACCGTACTCTGTGAGAAGCATGAGGCGACCGAGAAGGCTCGGCTGCTAGACAAGGGCTAGAGCGCCTTCATGGATGGTGACACTCGAAACACAGACGCACTAGGCCAGAGTATGTCACAAATCAAAGCGCACACGAGTATATTGCAACAGACACACACTGTGACAACCCTATGTAACCGGCGAGGCAAAGCACACGAGTATATCGGAACAAACACAATGTGACAACGTTATGTAGCCGGGTCGTCCAGTATCGTATATTATCGAAGGGTATCAAAGCATTACCAAGTGTTAACAGAGTCAGAAAAACAAAGAGAGATAACGTCAATTGTATAGTCCAGGATAATAGAAACATCAGCCATTTAGATTTCCTAAAATATATTAGTGACAGATAAGAAAAGGCGAATATGTATAACTTTAAAATAAGGAGAGAGGAAGTTAAACATTCATCAACCATCCGCATTAACCAGTCGAGAGCCACCAGAGAGTATGGACTAAGGGAGGATCGAAATGACTTGATACCATCTGATGATATATTACTCCTTAGATTGCTGATCGGAATATTTTCTACCATCAATTCAGGTAAGTAGTTTGCATACATAACAGATACATTAGCAGAATTGATTCTGGAAACATTCATGCAATTGAAAGCAATGGAAGTAAACATAATTCAAGGAGTAAATGCAATGTTGCAATGAAAGAACGCATCATCTTACAGTCATCATATGAAAGGCCAAGCTTGCACAGCAGCTTGTAGCCTATAAAAGAAGATATGTCGAACAAGGCTCTGCTTGAGCTTAACTGGAATAGATTAGAGGCTATGGCCATCATAATTTGAACTTGACAGCAACTTGCCCTCAGTATCAACATGAAGCACACGTGTACCACAATCAACAAGCATAAGCACGTCCCCTGCATTATACGCAGCCATCACATCCCAGCTGCTACACCCTTCAAGGTAACCCCTGATCTCTGCCACAGGAGCAAGTCCAATGCAGGTTACCACGGACAAGAACTGGTGAGTCACACATTGGCGCAGCGTTCGGACTCCCAATGCACCTCGGCAGCTGGTCGCAACCCAATGTGAGGAGGTAGCAGAGATATCGGTCAATGGCCATATGATCTTCAGGAATCGGACCCAGTAGCAGTTCGTACCCGCTGGTATGGCGGTGCTTTCACAGCAATACTTGGCAGTTGTACAACGTCACTACTTTAGCATTTCTGGTGCTCCCCTGCACATCGTGCAATATCAAAGGGCATCAAAGAATCACCAAGTGTTAATAGAATCGGAAGACAACATCAGTTGTACAGTGCAGGATAACAGAAACATAAGCCCATTGGATCTTTTAAAATACTTTAGTGACTGCATTAGAAAGTTTGTTTTGTATAAATTTTAAGATACGAACAAACATTCATCACCCGTCCGCATCAATCAGCAGAGAGGCACCACAGAGTATGGAAGAAGAGAGAAGCGAAATGACTTGATGACATATGATGATATATAGTAGTACTCTTTAACTTGCTTATCGGAACTTTTTGTACCATCAGCTCTAAGTAGTTTGCATCCGTAACATATGCAGTAGCAGAATTGATTGTGCAAACAGTCATGCGGCTCACAAAGTTGGAAATGAACATAAATTAGAAGCAGACTACTGCTTGATCCCCACTCGAAGAAGAACATTAGAGCAACAGCTGCAACGTTGTACTGAATCACCACCTCACCCTACAGCTACAGCCATCAGATGAAAGGGCAAACATTCACAGCACCCTGTAGCCTAGAAAAGAAGACATGTGGAACAAGGCTCTGCTTGAGCTTAACGAGATCAGGTATGAGGAAATGGCCATGATAATCTGAACTTGGCAGGGACTTTCCTTCAGTGTCAACATGAAGCACACGTGTGCCAACATCAACAAGCACAAGCAATGCCCCTGCCTCATATGTAACGATCACACCCCAAGTCTCCAACCCATCAAGGTTCCCCCTGATCTCTGCCTCCGGCAATTTAACCTTATGCATATGGGACCAGACCTTCTTTTCATAGTCCTCCATCACCCAGATATCAACGATTGTCCTGTCCTCACTATAGCTGTACATGCCAACCATGTCATCCATCTCAAACAGAAAAGCATTGTCGACCATTGGAGCACGCATCTGCCGGAACGATTCAGGTGTTGTGTCGAATACTGTCATCACCATCTCATTCCTGTTCTGATGCTGCTGGTAGCACCAAGTCCAATGCAGGTTACCACGGATAAGAACGGGAGTGAAGCACATTGTCGACGCGGGCCTCCCAATGCACTTCGGCAGCTGGTCACAGCCCAATGTGAGGACGTAGCAGGGATCTTGGTCAATGGCTGTCTGAGCCTCAGGTATCGAACGCAGTAGCAGCCGGTACTCGCCGGTGGGGCGGTGCAGGTAGAGGGCCAGAACGTTGAAGCCATGGAGGTTCAGGCCAACAAACTGGCGCGTGGCTGGGTTGCACATGTAGGTCTGGCCGATGCAGAGGACGAGGAGCCCGTCGCATGAAGCCTTTATAAGGATGCCAGATTCGTCGCTGGACGCCTTCACATAGTCTCCGCTGAGCTGGAGGACGGGCTGGAGCTGGGCGGCTCGGTGGTCGATGGCGAGGATCTCGTGGCAGAAGAGGTCGCCATCTTTGTAGGCCTCAGCAAGGTGGAGGGAGGGCTGGCGGCGGTGGTGGGCGACGAGAAAGTTGCGGGCGGAGGCGATGCGTCGCCAGGAACGGCAGACGGCGCGGCAGCAGAGGAGTGGTTTGGGTGGCAGACGGATGAGGATCTCGAAGGCGACAATCTCCTCCGGTAGGTTGCTGGGGAGCAGCATGGGTCCTCTTCCTGCGGCCTTTGCCATGGTCACCGGATGCAAGATCACCCTCGTTCTTGATTCTATCTCAGGAAGAAGAGCGGCGCCGGCGACGGGGACGGCTTAGGCGAGTGGCGGCGGGTTGTGTAGAAAGGAGACAGTAGGTCTTTCAGGAATGTACTTGCGTGGCCATACGGGAGCCCGGCACGGGCCCACAAATCGGCACGGACAGTGTTCGTGGCCTGGTGCCAAAAAAGCCAGTCATTGCTATGTTTTGGGCCCACATGAAATAACACGGCCCAGGAGACCAGCGTGACTTTGTCGGCCTATTAGGTCTGCTTCAGCCTTTTATTTCAAAAAGGTAAAAAAAAAAGGGCAACATGTCATATGAAGTAATAATGATCATTCTTAAACTACCTCGTTAAAACCTTCCGGCTAAACTCCTCTTAAAGATAAAACCTACAAACAAAAAGGAATACAACTTGCTCAAACTTTAAAAAGAAAGAAAAGTACAAAAGTAAAATAAAATTACAAAGATTATAAATATTTTTTTGAACCTCGTCTAGATAAATATTTTAGAATGCTTCTGTCAGCTATAGGTTCACCGATGTATTGAACTCTAAATTTGGCTAGTTACTCATCCTTCACGATCATTAGTGTGATTAACATATCAGGTGTGAGAATGCTCTTCTCCTCGAGTATCCTTCTAGCTAGATTGAAAGCAGACTCTCGTGATGTTGTTGTTGTTGAAACTGGTACTATGAATACATCTCGTGCTAATATAGAAAGCACCGTATATGTAATCTTGTGGTCATGCCACCACTTCAATATGATGAATTCATCCTCGCAGCTTTCTTCATAGCAGAATTTCTCAGTAACTCCATCTACCCGCCACCTAGATGTATTACGGATGTTGTCGATGACAAGCTCGAGGAGGTCCCGAACATCTTTCCCCATGTTTTTTCTCTTTATTTCTTGTAGTTGATTATGATGTAGGCCATTGTTGCTGAACTTTTTCATGCTTTTCATTGTACTTAGAGAAAAGTTTATCAAGCTTAGTTTTAACAATTGAGAAATAATTTGTATAATCATGTCCTACAACTTCAGTTAAGAGTGATAGAACACTACCAAACATGTTAAGTTTAGCCCCGTAATCCAAAATAAATGCAAAATGATACAAAAGAAAATTTTCTTTCCTATATTTCAAATATTTAGTTTTTATTTTAATAACAACTTCACGTCAAATTCCATCACATTTGTACTGTGTAAAGTAACTAGTTATCAATAAAATATGATGCACCATTAAAGTAGTTGTGGGATGATAAACCTCAGACAGATTATTAGCTGAATAGTAAAGATTTTTCAAAATTATAATATGTAAACAACATTGCAATCAGCGGGGCTTAGTAGGATACTTCCATAATTTGAATTAATAAAAAGTGTAAACGTATCTCATATGTATAGTGCCATCTAACAAGCTTGCATATCTAAATTATACTAATGAGGATGTGAATTACCTACTTCACAGAACCTCCGGTTGTTTGCGGTGCGTGGAAAGCATTCTGATAAGATATTGCAAGTCTAATATTATTCAAATATTTATCCAAGTGCTTTAAAAGAACATTTAGCAATAAGATTAAGAATATGAAAATCACAAAGTTGATGCAACAACCAAAAATCAACGCAAGTGTTAGATACAGGAGAGAGGTGATTCATTGCAATAGTATTGATGCTGCATTATCTTAGGTTAACGCAAATAATCTTGTTAGTGAGACCAAAATCATTATCAACTTTAACGGTTTTCTAAGCAATGTTCACACTAGTACAAGATATGCGATTAATTTAAATCCGACGATTCTTTTTCTAGTTCCAAACTTTTGTTATTAACATAATAAGCAACCACGGTGATGTAAAATTTCTTATGCCGACCACTCCACATACCAGACTAAAAAAACTAAAAAGGTGCATGTAGTAAAGTCATCTTTTTACTGGCGAAGAGCATTTTTACCTAATTTTTTCATGTCCATACTTGTAATTTGTCTAGAAATTTGTTGGTATCTACAATTGTGAGAAGTTGAAATATATTTGACAAAACTGGGAGACTTGCCAATACCAAATGCTAAATCATTATGACATAGCAATTAAACCACAAAGTTCATCTCGAACTACCAGAGGTTTATAGTACTACCAAACCGTCGATGTTGTATTGGAGAGTGGTTCGTACCATCTCCATCTACCCGTCCTTCTTCAATTGCATTTGGGTGTTCCTATCCAGGTGGTCGGTTCCTCGCGAGGACTCACCTGTGAGTTGCCTCCTACATCTTTTGCATATGGCCACCCAAATCTTCTTACCATCCATCCGTGTAACTTATTTAAGTCAAAATCCGACCACACTTTTGAGGATATGCGATGTTTTTTTGGATCATAGGTGGAGGAAGTGGATGCAGTCGTGGAACCGGTGGAATGTGAAGAAGGATGCCTATTAGGATCAGGATCAACGTTGTACTTGTAATTGAATTCTTTGTGTGTGTGTGTGTGGGGGGGGGGGTGACGAGAATAGAATAAAGAGAAGTGAAACCACGCGGAGACGAGGATGTATTCCCGACTTCCTCCCTTTTAAGCGAGTACGTATCGTTGGAGGGGTGTGATCTTCCAACGGCCCCACCCTATTCTCCGATGAACTTTTCCACAAAGGCCTAGTTCTATTTACATTTGGCATGCTACAATGCATCACGTGCACTTGACTAGCTGCGGGGTCACAATTAATGTAGGAGCTTCCGCACTAGGGAATCAATCTCCAGACAAGCATTTTCTCCTTGGGAAGCTAGCGTGCACTCTATGGTGCAAGATATGTCAACTTGATATTTTAGTTCTTAGCTCGATTTAATTAATATTGTTGGTGTTCTAAGGGGCATGGATTGTCAAGAAAAATGTGGTGTACAATGCAACTTTGATGATTACGAGGGTTCCGATTCGATGAATCTCAATACTATAACAACAAATATCCAATCTTTGCAACATGAATGACTAGAATAATTTGAAGAAGCTATAGTGGTCTGGTTTTAGTAGTCGTTAATCGTATAGGTGTATATTTCTCCAATATCTCTTATGGTATGTGACACGTCGAAAACGTATCTCCTTTTCCGAACACTTTTCTTATTGTTTTCCTCTAAATTTGTGTGTTTTGAATGCAACTAACACGGACTAACGCTGTTTTCAGCAGAATTGCCTTGGTGTCTCGTTTTTGTGCAGAAAAATCAACTTTCAGGAAATTGCCCAGAAAAGACCTCATTGGTCTTAAAACACCGAAAGACCCCGGGAGCCAGAAGGGGCCAGGAGAGGGGCCAGAGGGGGGCCACACCACCCCCTGGCGCCCTGCCCCCTAGGCCGCGCCACCTGGTGGTGTGGGCCACCCAGAGACCCTCTCGGGATCCCCTTTCGACTACATATTTACTTCAACCCCAAAAACCCGAGGGGGTTCGTCATATTCCACAGAAACACAACAGAGCGCCGCTGCCACCCCGAACCTCGATTCGGGGATCAGAAGTTCCTGTTGTGGCACCCTGCCGCGACGGGGAATTGGAGGAGATCATCGCCATCGACACCGCCACTCCTTCTCCATCTACCATCCATGATTCCCATGTCCATGTGTGAGTAAACCCCACTGTAGGCTGAGAGGGATGGAAGGGATTGGATGAGATTGATCATTAATAATGCCAGATTGTTAGGGCATAGTGCCTAGTATCCGTTATTAGTATTTTCTACCATTGTTGCAACTTGTTATGCTTAATGCTTGTCACTATGGCCCGAGTGCCATGATTTCAGATCTCAACATGTTATTGAATCATGATGATAATTATTGTTTCTTGATCATACCTGCAAGTTGTTTACACATATCGTTGTCTGGAACCCGAGGCCCCGAAGTGACAGAAATTGGGACAACCGGAGGGGATGGCTGTGATGTGAGGATCACATGTGTTCACGGAGTGTTAATGCTTTGCTCCGGTGTTCTATTAAAAGGAACACCTTAATTACCAGTAGTTCCCTTGAGGCCCTGATACGTCATAAGCGTATCCCTAATTTCTGATGTTCCATGTTGATATTATGCCAATTGCTACATGTTTTCCGTATGTTTTCCTACGTTTCTTATGTTTTCCGGGACTAACCTATTAACAAGATGCCACAGAGCCAGTTCCCTGTTTTCTGCAGTTATTAGTTTCAGAAAAGTTGTTCTGGAAATATTCTCGGAATTGGAAAATCCGAAAGCCAGAAGTCCTAAAAGTCCCGGGAGCTTCCAGAAGTCCCGAAGAGCCCCGGAAGGGGGCCACAGGGTGGCCACACCATGGGGTGGCGCGGGTCCCCTGGCCGCGTCACCTAGGGTTTTGGGCCCCCTGGCCACCCCCCCGGCATCGCCCTTTCGCCCATATATACTTCCCGAGGCATAAACCCTAGGGGAATCGACCTTTTCGCAAAATACATCCGTAGCTCCGTCGCCGCCACCGACAAGTTTCGGGGGACATATCTCTGTTCTGGCACCCTACCGGGACGGGGAAGTGCCCCCGGAAGCCATCTCCATCGACTCCACCGCCATCTCCATCGCCGTTGTTGTCTCCTGTGATGAGGTGGGAGTAGTTCTCCCCTGGGGCTGAGGGCTCTACCGGTAGCTATGTGGTTCATCTCTCTCCCATGGTGTGATCTTTATGTGATCATGAGCTTTGTAATCTAGTTGAATAAGTAGATTGATCTTCATATGTTATGCTACTCAAGTGGTTTTGTTATCTCTGTAAACACTTTGATCACATGGTAAAGGTGACAGTGTGTGCACCGTGTGGTTTAGCATGATATTTATATCTTGTGTTGGAAGATGAACCTATGAAATAGTGGCGTTTGTTTACTAATCTATGGCGCTCGTAGTGACATTGGGGTTCCCTAGAGAGGGAATATAGACTTGAGGAGTGCTGTTAAAGCCCCTACTCAATGATTAGTGTTCGTTATTCGACCGGAGAGTGGTTCGGAGTAGCATAGTGAAGAGATGATATTTATGCATTCAATTATGTGAGCATTGTTGAGAGTGTCCACTAGTGAAAGTAGGAGCCCTAGGCCTTATTTCCAAGCATTAAAACACCGTTTTCCGCCTGTTCTGCTACATGTTTGCTTGCTGCCATTTTTATTTCAGATTGCTATTATCACTTATTATCATCCATATTACTTTACTCTCTCTTCGCCGAACTAGTGCACCTATATACCTGACAAGTATATTGGGTGTGTTGGGGACACAAGAGACTTCTTGTATCTTAATTGCAGGTTTGCTTGAGAGGGATATCTTTGACCTCTACCTCACTGAGTTCGATAAACCTTGGGTAATCCACTTAAGGGAAACTTGCTGCTGTTCTACAAACCTCTGCACTTGGAGGCCCAACACTGTCTACAAGAATAGAAGCGTGCGTAGACATCAGGCCCCGCTGAAAACAGGTTGGTAGGACAAAGGATGAAGCTAAGGAATTAATGGCTAAAATAAGCCAAATCATGATGATTGGACTATGGTTGAGCCTGAGCCGACCCCTACTCCAGTATCAACACCAACACCCAAGAGGAGGGGAATGATTGAATTAAATGATGAAGTTATGAGAGAAGCCAAAAAATCTCTTAAAGAGAGGGGTATTAAATCTGAAGATGTGAAGAATCTTCCACCTATAGAAGAATTATGTAAGCCAATCCCTCACTCATCCACCATTGAGGTACACTCTCTCCAACATTTTGATAGTAGAGATATTCCCTATAATAAACCTCCTGATCAATGTTTAGATGAATTTGATAATTATGTTATTAAGAAAGATAATTTTAATATGAGAGTGAAAAATCACCTAATGGAAAACTCTAGAGCTATTGATAATTTGCATGGTGTTATAGAAAGAACCTCTAATGATGTTAAAATGCTTGTTAAACACTTTAAAATGGTTCAAACTCAAATTGATCAACTTGCTAAAGTGTAAAAAGATTTGCTAGTTAATGCTTCTAAAGAAAAACATGCTTATGAAATAAGAACTGGAAGTGGTGTTGCTACACAAGATCCTTTATATCCTGAGGGACATCCTAAAACAATTGAACAAGATTCTCAGCAAACTAATAATAATGTTATTCATACTAAAAAGAGAAGAAGAAGAAACATAAAACTGTTATAGAATCCTCTAAACTTGCTAAAGATCCTAATAGTATATCTATCTCTGATGCTGAAACTGAAAGTGGTAATGATAAAAGTGAAGCTTCTGATAAAGAAGAACCTGTATCTGAACCTGAAAAGCAAACTAAAACGGCAAAGTATACTAAGGAGGATTTCATTGCTAATAAACATGGTAATGAGAGAGAACCTTGGGTACAAAACCCAATGTCTTTTCCTAATAAGAAACACAAATCTAAGGAAGAAGAACATTACAACAAGTTTTTTGAATGGATGAAACCTTTGTCCTTGCAAATTCCTTTAACTGGTGCTATTAAATTGCCTCCTTATGCAAAATATATGAAAGATATTGTCTCTAACAAAAGGAAGATTCCTAATGAGGAAATTTCAACTATGCTTGCTAACTAATATTTTAATGGCAAGGTTCCTGAGAAGCTTGGAGATCCTGGTATACCAACTATTCCCTATTCTATTAAAAATAATTATGTTAGAACTGCTTTGTGTGATTTGGGAGCTGGAGTTAGTGTCATGCCTTTTACTCTCTATAAAAGACTCCTAGAAAAATTGATACCAACTGATATATCTTTGCAAATGGCTGATAAGTCTAATGCTATTCTTGTGGGTATATGTGAGGATGTTCCTGTTCAAGTTGGTAATAATTGTCTGATATTAACTGACTTTGTTGTGTTGGAAATGCCTGAAGATGATAATATGTCTATTATTCTTGGAAGACCTTTTCTTAATACTGCAGGGGCTTTTATTGATTGCAATCAAGGAAAAGTCACGTTTAATGTTAGTGATAAAGAGCACACTGTTTATTTTCCCAATAAGATTGATAGAAAATATGGTCTAAATTCCATTGAAAATATTGAGACCATCAAGATTGGAGAATTTTATTGTCCCATTCCAAAGCCACCCAAGGAATATGAAATTATTATGATTGGGAATATGTCTATCAAGGTTGAGGTAACATAATTATTAAGTGATTAGCAAAGTTTTGCTTCATATGAAAATTAGTCTGGTAACAAGACTTGATCACCCTTGTTAAAAAAATGATTTTAAATATAGTGGGCAATGTTTTCACTATGTTTTCACCTTCCCCGTTATGTTTTCATCATGTTTACTTCTGTTATCACATTGATACTTGAGTACAATCATGTTTTCCACCATCCTTATGCATGTTTTCCTGATGTTTTCACCCTGATTACTGAGGTTATGCATGTTCTCACCATCCATACTTTTGTTTTCACCACTACCACCTTTGTTTTCTTTGGATGTTTTTCCATTGGAGCGTCATAGAACCTTTGTAGTTATGGTATTGGTTTTGTTTTCCACCTTTTCACTTTCGTTTTCCTGGTTTTTATTAATTATTAAAATTCTGGAAATACCTCAAAAATAAAGTTTCTCGAAAAATTCCAGAAAAAATTATAATAAATTTTTACGTCAAAAATGAGGCAGAGAGCCACCTAGGATGCCCCAGGGGGACCCACCAGTCAGGCACACCATGGGGTGGCGCGACCAGCCCCTGGTGGCGCCAGCACATGGTGTGGGCCCCCTGGCCTCCCACTAACTCTCTCCCCTACCAAAGTCTTCTCTCTCACCTCCGAAAGTGAAAACATTTCCTGGAACCCGTGTTCTTCTTGTTCTTCCTCTGGATTTTCAATCTCCTTCTTTAGCCCATCATTTGTGTTGAGATTTGGTGTGTTTGATCTCCGGTATGTGACTCCTCCGATGATCCAAGTAAAATTTTCTTTAGTGAAGTATTTCTTGAGTATTTTGGTACTGTAGGTGACAGCTTAAGTGAGTTTGCATGCTTGATTTGAGTATAAATAATGTAGTTTTTATGTATGTTTAGCTCTCATATAAGTCCCTATGGTAGTTTCCACCTTATAGTTGCTTGAAATTAATTTTACGATGATTGTTGAAAAATTTCAGAGATGGATAGTTATAATTTTGGAGAGATATTTAGGAGTGATGCTCCTAGAAGTACAAGGCCCTCATGCTCATCCACTTTAGTGAGGACATCATACAATGAAGACGTTATTGCACCAAGTATTGACGATGCGGGAGGTGATGGTATCGTTAACCCATCTAGTTTTCCTTGCATTACATTTCTAAGAAGTGCAGGTTTATTAGATGACTTTCATATGCTTATTGAAAGAGTTGGTCTAACCAACTTTATGGAGGATGAAAGCCCTCAGTATGCCACTCTCACAAAAACTTTTGTTGAGAGCTTTAAATTTCAGAACACACATTTTGGTCCAACTGTTGCATTCAAGTTATATAGTAGTCCTGTTTCTTTGTCCTTGGTAGATTTTTGTTCTATTATAGGTATCAACGCCGCCAGGACAGCGAGCAGGATTCAGGATAAACCAGCAGACCTCCAGGGGCTCTACCGAGAAATCACCAATGATGACGGACGTTCATCCCAGCGTGGGAAGATAAGGAACATTCAACTTCCTGCTCTTAGATATTTCACTTACTACCTTGCTACTAGCATCCTTGGTAGGGGAAACACGAGTAATATTTCTAGTTATCACCTTGCTTTTATTGATGCTGCACTGAACCATATCACGAAAAATAGTCTTGGTGCGCTTGTTGCACGCCGCCTTGCTGCTACTGGGCCTATTTTTGGGGGCATTATCGCTACACGTGTAGCATCTGCTTTAAATGTTTCCATTATCCCTAATGATGAAATAATTACTCCATATAGGCTTAATCTCGCTGCCATGAAGTCCCATCACTTTGTTACTGCTAACTTTAGTGTTGAATGTTTAGTATATAGAGTTTTATATATAGATGGAGAGGAGCGAAAAGTTACTTTGCCGCAGGATGTTTTGTTTAAGATTGACAGGTCACCATGGTCGCTCTCTAAGGAGCATGTAAACGAGTATCTGAGCACCACAGAGTTTCACAGGCAGCAGGAGAGGCGAGACACGCCTCCAGAGGACTACAACACGCAGTTCACTGGCGCATCCTCTAGCACATATCAGGAGGAGAGTTCCTCCTCAGCATACTACGGGGGGTGCCGCCTCATGGTCCCCTTGGTGATTGATCTCCACTTAGGCCAAAATCCTAAGCTTGGGGGGAGGTATATCGATATCATACTTATTTATATATCATGTTCGGTCGGTTCTTTGTATATCCATGTTTTCGATTCATTCGTTTGTTTCCGTTTTCTTTTGTTTCTTTCGTTTCTCTTTGTTTTATTGTTCTATTCCTGTTTTCCAAAACACAAAAAGACCAAAAATATTTCTGTTGTTTCTCTTTATTTGTTTCTTTAGATGGTTTGCTTTGTCCTTTAGTTGCAGTTTAGTATTCAAAAATCCAAAAATATTTTGCTTTGTTTGCTTGCTTCTTTATGTTCTTGTTTTAATTGAAAAATCCAAAAATATTTGTTTTTCCTCTTTGGTTTTGTAAAGTTTGCCGTAGAGTTCAACAGTCGTCCGTGACTCCATTGGAGCTTGGTTTTCATTATATATTATTTGAGCCACAAGTGAAGAGAAATAATGACGATCTATGACAATTCAAGTTGTGGTGAGAGGCTGGTATGAACTCTATTTGTTTTCATTTTTGTATATATATCCATCCATGTGAGCATGCTTAGTTTGTTCATATAAGATATATGTGATGTAATGGCTGCTTAATAGTTCATGCTCTCTCATGTTTTGTTCCAATTTATTAATAGTAAATAACTTGTCGTATAAATATTTGTTCGCATTGTTCTATTCGTACAAGGGTATGACATTGTGGTAGCCTCCTCTGACAGTTTCATTTGAATCGACTTGGCACATGCTCACGCATGCTAAGACTGAAAACAAAAGGTCAATAAGCCTCGATGATTTATTTTGCCTCAGAGTTCTAGTATCAATTTTATGCCTCAGTTAATTTTGTTTTGTCGCAAGCATGATTATGATAGTTGTTGCTCTCTTGATTGTCGCTCCCTGACTACTACTAACCTTCACCTGTACTGAGTATGAGCTCTACTCGTGCATCCAACTCCCAAAACCAAAGTTTGCCAAATGTGTCTACCATACCTACCTATATGTGGTATTTAACCGCCACTCCAAGTAAATTGCTCATGTGCTACCTTTAAAACCTACTAGAAATTGTTCCTGTTTTGTGCCCCTGTTTTAGCTCATGAGGACGTAAATAGAGAATCTTTATCTCACTTGTTGATTGGATTTCACACCCTCGACTAGTCTCTTCATCTGCTTATCCAATTGATAGAAGAGCTGGCAGCGGGGTGCCCAGCCCCAGATTAATACACACAAAATCTCTTCACTATTTTTGCCCCTGATTTATCAGTCAAAGCATAATTGTGTAAACAAAAGAGAAAGAGGGATGACCTTTTACACCAGTTGCGTCCTTCAGATGGTCTCT
This sequence comes from Alopecurus myosuroides, assembly GCA_028641055.1. NCBI lineage: Eukaryota > Viridiplantae > Streptophyta > Magnoliopsida > Poales > Poaceae > Alopecurus > Alopecurus myosuroides. Next base: position 72,945,162 of record CM054063.1, read on the forward strand.
TGTGAAATCTAATTGGCTTGTGATGTATTGTATTTTCTGTTTACCATTCGTTGACGTAAGCATACACCTCTCTTAAAAATGTTTTCAATACCTCTGTTTAATAAAATAAAAGCTCTAGCACATGAGTGATCCATGCTTCCCTCTGCGAAGGGCCTTTCTTTTACTTTTATGTTGAGTCTTCATGTTCTCACTTTATGCACCTTCTTTAGAGCAATGCGTGTTATTCTTAGTGTAATGTGCTTTTCCCAGAACACGTTTAATTGTAGTATAACTTTGATACTTGTATCTTTGATATCTTTACTTCTAGTCTTCCCTTGAACTTCATAGGTGCCCTGGCATTTCTGTTTTGCCCCACACATAAGGGCAAGCGAGATACCACTTTATCAGATCCTATTATGAATATTACAATCTTGCAAATAGTTATGCTTCATGTTGTTTATTATGAATATGTTGTTATCTCTTCATGGTTTGCATAGCTATTAAGAGACAGTATCTTGTGTGTATCTTATCATGAGCATAATTAAGTATTTGATCATATAGTGAGTATATTTACATCATATGAAACAAATGTGGTCGTAGAAGTCTTTTATCGCACTAAGTTGTCACTGAATTGCTTGAGGACAAGCAATAAGCTAAGCTCGGGGGAGTTGATACGTCGAAAACGTATGTCCTTTTCCGAACATTTTTATTATTATTTTTCTCTAAACTTGTGTGTTTTGAATGCAACTAACACGGACTAACGTTGTTTTCAGCAGAATTACCTTGGTGCCTCGTTTTTGTGTAGAAAAACCAACTTTTGGGAAATTGCCCAGGAAAGACCCCATTGGTATTAAAACACCGGAAGACCCCGGGAGCCAGAAGGGGGCCAGGAGAGGAGCTAGAGGGGGGCCACACCACCCCCTGGCGCCCCCTCCCCCAAGGCCGCGCCACCTGGTGGTGTGGGCCACCCAGAGACCCCCTCGGGCTCCCCTTTCGACTACATATTGCCTTCAACCCTGAAACATGAGGGGGTTCGTCATATTCCACAGAAACACAACAGAGCGCCGCCACCACCCCGAACCTCGATTCGGGGATCAGAAGTTCTTGTTCTGGCACCCTGCCGGGACGGGAACTTGGAGGAGATCATCGCCATCGTCATCACCAACGCCTCTCCATCTACCATCCATGTTTCCCCATCCATGTGTTAGTAATTCCCCCGCTGTAGGCTAAAGGTTATGGTAGGGATTGGATGATATTGTTCATGTAATAATGTCGTGATTGTTAGGGCATAGTGCCTAGTATCCTCTATTAGTGCTATTGACATTGTTGCAACTTGTTATGCTTAATGCTTGCCACTTTGGGCCTGAGCGCCATGATCTCAGATCTGAAATGTTATTGAATCACGATGATACTTATTGTTTCTTGATCATACCTGCAAGTTTCTTACACATATCGTTGTCCGGAACCCGAGGCCCCGAAGTGACAGAAATTGGGACAACGGAGGGGATGGCTGTGATGTGAGGATCGCATATGTTCACGGAGTGTTAATGCTTTTCTCTGGTGTTCTATTAAAAGGAACACCTTAATTACCAGTAGTTCCCTTGAGGCCCCGCTGAAAACGGGCTGGTAGGAAAAATGATGTTGTGCAAGTTCTCATTGCGAGCACGTACGACTATTTACGGAATACATGCCTATGGTTACTTAGTGCTTGGATGCTTTATCTTATTTATCTGCAATGCCCATGTCTTGATTATTATATGAACTATCTTATCCATATAACGCCTGTTCATCTATTCCTATGTCTACAGTATTTAATCCCGATGTTTACTTCAAACACTACTGCTGTTGTTTTCATTTCACTGCTGCTATTATTTCACTACTGTTGCTACTATAAAGTTGTTATTACTGATAAACCACTGCGAACAAGTCCACTTTCAGGTGCATGTGAATTCACAACTAACTTGTTAAGGCTCACAAATATTCTTTGACTCCCCCTGTGTCGAATCAATAAATTTGGGTTTTACTTCCCTCGAAGATTGTTGCGATCCCCTATACTTGTGGGTCATCAGTATGTCACATTGGGTGTTTATGGTTTTTATGTACAGATGAGTAATTTCCATTTCCATTATTATTATGTTCATAGGCTTACATGATTATTGAGAGCATTAGGCTCATGTGATCTGCATAAAATGCTCAGGTCGATGGCAAAGGATAAGAATTTTGATATAAATTTAACTCACACTCTTCTGGTTTATTGACTGGATGACTGTAGTATAGGGGTGCCGTCCTTAGTATATCCTACAACGATTTTCATTGTTTTCACCAGCTTATTTATAGACCAATGCCCAAAAATTATTTTTTGCTTGGGTGGCCATCCCTTATTCCTTCATGGTTTGTGACCTGGACAGCGACACACTTGTGTTATCCTTATGTTCAAATATGGGCTTTCTTTCCCGCTTCTTGCTAGAACCCTCTAGAACGAGAGAAGGTTTTTCCATGGGAAGTTGCCCCAACTTTTTTATCTTTTTCTCCCTCTCTTTCACTTTTTACTTTTAGTTTAAGTTCAACTCTTCCCTTGAAACAATATATGAAGCACTCATACATAAATATGAATAATTAGTTTCTTAAGTTTATGCACACTATATGTTTAGGAAAATAGTGCATTCTGTAATAACATACTCTTTACTTATGTGTGATGCTTTCAGTTTTCATCTGAATATTTAGTCTGATTTTAGCGGTGTTTTACTAGATTATCTCTCTTGATTTTAATTAAGCATTAGAATTTAATTTTACTAGCTATCAATTATGAGGAGCAATAGCAATTTTGAGTTTGTCCCTCATGTGACGGTTAGGTCTCTAGCGATTCCCGTGGAGATCTCATGCGATCTCACTGCGCCCTCGGTGTGAATCCCTGGTGACTGAGTCCTCATCCCCTAGCCCTCAACCCCCTCCTCTCAAATTGGATCGAGTGCTAGTACTTTGCCCGTGCTCCCGCCTCCCCCCCACACAAACTCATCCCAGCCCCCACGTAAGGCCTTTCGTGTGTTTCTAGGGCATGATCGTACAACCACCATAAATCCTAGAGGTCAGTTCGGTGTCAATTCGGAGAAGATGGAGAGAGTCGAGGATCTGATGGAGGGTCTCAAGCTGCCGGAGATGGAGAACAAGGGGTTGAAGATCGGGTGGTCCGATGGGAAGAAACTTTGTGTGATTGAGCCGAGAGCAATCGCGAAACTGATGGCGGACAAACCGGCACATGCTGAATCCATGGCGATGGCGCTGGGTAGGGCGTGGTGCCCGATGAGAGGGGTGACCTGCAAAGACCTAGGTGACAACATCTTTGTGTTTACTTTTAGGCAGGATCTGGACAGAAGGAAAGCTACCCTGGATGGTCCATGGATGTCAATAAATCTTTGTTGGTTCTGGAGGAGTTTGATCCGGGAAAGACACTGCAAGATTACGAGTTTGACTCGATCCCGATCTGGGTTCGGATGTTTGGGCTACCCTTAGGCAGGATAGACAGTGACACGGGGGAATCTATTGGTAGTGAAGTTGTAGAATTCATGGAAGTTGATGTGGGTGAGGATGGCCTGGCTAAAGGGAAGTATTTGAGAGTTAAAGTCTGTATCAATATCAAGAAGCCCCTGATGTGTGGTAAAGTACTGGACATGGGAAGTGGCAAGGCTGGAGTATGGTGCAGATTTGAGTATGAATATTTACCAAACTTTTGTTACCGTTGTGGAATGCTTGATCACCTAGATCGAGAGTGTAGAATTACACTAAAAAGGGGACAGAAGGCACAGTTTGAAAGATGGATGCGGGCTTATATTCTGCGGCCTTTCTGGGATATGGGGAGAGGGGTATGGAAGGGTAGGTCGGGAAGTGATAATCTAGCTACTGGAAGCAACATGCGTTTTGGTTTCTCAAGCCAAAGTGGACGCTTTGGTAGTGACTTTGATAGTTGGAAGAAGGAAGATGCCCTGCCAGCAAGTCGTGGTAGTGAGGAGAAGGAGGTCACTAACCCTCCAAATCAGGACAAGACCCACAAACCGGATGCGAATGACCGAGGGACGATGAGGAAGCAGCTGTTGTTGGAGCAGAAAAGAAACAAGGAAAAGGAGAATAACACAATGGATGGTGGTGGTGCGGTGGCTGCTACTCCCGAAGCGGTGCATGGGGTGGACCCCGCAGCAGGCCATCGTGAGGTGGAAGCAGCAAGCACCATGTACGCCGATCGGGAGGGCATCCTACCACCAGTTGAAGTGACAACCGAAAAAAGGAACACTCGGTTTTATCCGTGGGATCTACCAAGGAAAAAAGGTGTCTTCAAGAGGCAGAAGAGGATGGAAGGAGACACAAAGGGGGTAGGAGGAGGGGAGATGTAACATCCCTGATTTTTGGAAAATGCAAAAATCACAAAAATTTGAAACTTTTTGTTTTCATATTATGCAAGTCACGAAAAAACCAAATGAGATGCAAGAAACAAAAGAAAACAATATGTAATTGTAATAAAGAATCCAAATTGCCTTAATTCCATAAACCCTAAGACCTATTTCTAAAATAAAATATGTTTGCTCATGTGAATAAAATATTTCTTAGCAAACATCTTTACCAAACATGTTTTCAACTCAACTACTGTTTTGAAAATGATTATGATATTTTTTAAAAAAACTAGAGAATTGTTATCTTTAGTATTTCTCAATGTCACCAAAAAATATATTTCACCAATCATTAAATATATCATATGAATAAAAATTATTTAAGCTGCTATTCAAATATCAAGTGTTAAAATCATAGAATATATTCCATAAATTGTTTTTAGAAGTGAAATACATTGGAAAAACAAATATTTGTAAATGTGGTAGTCCTCTGATAATTATTATCCACTTTCCTATTTAATTATATTCAACAATTAAAAATGGCATAAAAGTTGCTATTAACTGATTTAGTAATATGTTAAAATTTTAAAATATACTAATGGTTTGAAATTGCTTTGAGAAATAATATTTGACCTACATAATGTATCTGAAATGTTATAATACCCAATTTCCATTTATTCACATTTTCTATTTTAAAATTTGTATTAAGTAGTTATTCATGTTTTCATCATATTTTAAAATTATAAAAAGATGAAAACACTTTGATTTGATTTTGGAAAAAAGTATTTGGTCATTATAAATCTGCTGAAATTTGATTTCACAAATATTTATATTTTACTATTTTCTAAATTAAAAATCATATTAAGCTACTATTAAGGTATTATTTAATTTTCAAAATTTAAAATTAAAAATATGTTGAAAAGTTTACAAAAATGGCACTGTTGGAAAGTATTTGGATTATTAAGAATTAAGAAATTTGTTTCATGTCAATTGGATATTTAAAACAAAAGTTATTAAGGTTTTAATTAAACAGAAATAAAAAGAAAAAGAAAAAAGGGAAAGATGACGTCATGATGACGTCATCGTCATCAAGCTCTGCCCGTTACTCCCTCCACCGTTTCTTCCCGAATTTTCGCCCCGCGATTACTTGTCTTTAACGCGATTAATTTCTTGCCCGAGGACCTCACCTTAAAGCTCCCTACCTCCTCTCTGTTTCCCCTCTCCTCCCACTCATAATCGTGCCCCGAGGCCGTAGTATTTGCTCGCCGGAGATATCCTTTGCCGCGGCCGTGTTTTCCCGATTCCGGCGAGGTGAGCACCTCCCCGAGGGCTAGACCCCTCCCATCCATCTCCCCTGGACCCGTGGTACTCCCTAACCCTTTGGCCCACTCTTTTGTGCACAGGAGAGACGACATTGAGCTCGCCGGAGCCGCAAACCTCCTCGGCCACGGGATCTCCACCGCGGCGTCAACGTGGACCTCCTCGGAGCACCCCAACGCTACCAACGGACTCCCCGTGACGCGCTGAGCATCTCTGTGGTCTCCCCGAACCCAGAGACCCCCTGTAGCGTCGCCGTCGTCTGCACCGAGCCCGCGCCACCGTCCCCGCCATCGCCGGCGACCAACTTCCGGCGGGAGGTAAACCCTAGCCACCCCCTTTGAATCTGAGCCGTTTGATTTAGATCCAACGCGCAGAAACAGATTGTAACATCCAAGTATGAAAACACCCTAGTTGTTTTACTTCTTTGTTTTATTTATGCAATGCATCATGGCATCATCCTCATGTTATTTCTGTTGCATTGTTTTCATATTGAATCAAACCTTGTTTTCACACTTGTCTGTTACAATCTTTTCAAATAAAGAATTGCAAATCAAAAACATCAATTGCTTCCAATTATTTCATATCGGATCAACTCTTAAATTGTTGCTTAATTCAATCAATCACTTAATCAATTAATCAATTAATTTCAAATTATTTCCAAACTCAAACCATTTCTCAAATCTTTAATCATTTGAATCCATGAAATTCACCACTAATTTGAATTCATTAAATCACTTTTAAACCCTAAAGAAAACCCTATTGAAAATACCTTGTTTTTCTAATATTAACTAATATTGGAAATCTCAATTAAATTGGTTTAATTTTAAAACAGCAAGCAAACAATAAAGTTTTTGAAAACAAAAACTACCAAAAGGTTGCATTTCAACTAAGAAATTTATCCTAATTTTATTCCAAAATTTTCTATAAACAAAACCTTTGTTTTGCTTCCATTTGCTTGCTACAAAAAAAACAGTACAAAAAAAATAGCAAAGGAGAAAAGGCAGCAGCAGCAGCAACTAAACCCCCCAGCCCATTAATTCTTTTTCCATCCCCTAAGCCCAACTTTTTTCCATCTGGCCCAGTACCCCTCCTGTCCTTTTCTTCCACCTCTCGCTGGCGTCACCTCCTGTACGAAACCATCGGAGCCACTCGATCGCTCCATGCCCCTCCCGATGCCATGCCGTACAGGAGCATCTCCCTCCATATATCTCACCTCCCCCCTCTGCCCCTCAACCCTAATTCCATCCCTATGCGCCGCCAACTTCTCTTCCTCTTCCCCAAGCCTACTGCTTTCCTTCTGAACTCGACACTGCAACATCCGACCACCACCGTGAGCACCACTGCCCTCTCATCACGGCCAAGATCTGACCACCTCGAGGAGTAGTTGATGGCGGGAATGGAAACGCCGAGTTTCCCTGAGGCTCCTCGTCTCCTCGGACGCTGCTGAGGAGCCCTGTGGACGCCGCGCCATCGCCGGGAACTTCCGCCGCTCGCTGCTTCGCCTCTGTCGACAGAACCTCGACGACCAGAACCGGTGAGCCTCGATCACCTCCTTCCCCTCTTTCCCTTCCGCGCCAGGCTGCTCGCCTCCACACCCACACACGCCCAGCGCACCCGCACGCACAATCGCCAGCCTCCGCCGTCGTGCACACCGGAGATGCCCCGTCGACCTCCGCTCTGTTCGTCAGGTTCAGAGAAAGAGCTGATCTGTTCGAAGTTCAGTTAGCAGCGTCGGTGTTACCATATCTTTCGTCAGTCCCTCTTCGTATCACAACCACACATCCAGCCCAGCTGGCTTGTTCCTTGCGCGCGCGAGCAGTCGATCTCGGGGTCGAACCCCCGCAGAGGCAAAGCCTCCTTTTTCCATCTTTTTAACGCGCTGACATCCAGGGCCCCTCCGTCAGCCTCTCTGGTGCCACGGGGGCACAGTGGACCACGGGCCCTACCTGGCAGCGTGTGGGTATAACACAGCGCGGTCACCAAAGTATTAAAACAATTCTGTTAATTTCTAATTCTTTTTAAATGGGCAGAATAACCACCTAATTTGAAAATTCAATAACTTTTAATATATGAATCCAATAAATACAAACTTTATATGAATTCTGGTCCAAATTTCATAATCTTTCCAACTAGCCTATTTGTGTTCTGTTTTGAGTTTTCAAAATACTTTCAAATTTCAAATTTGAATAATTCAAATGCAAATTGAAATAATTCATAACTAATTCATACTATTTCCAAATAAGTCAAATAAAATATGTTTTTCATACCATTTTGAATACCCTATTCAAATATAAAATTTGTTTTCTGGTTTGAACAATTTAAATTGCTTAAACATTTTAAATCTTGTTTAATTCAATTAAAAATTGTTTAATATTGTTTAATTCATAATTAATTAATCCTAAGTCCAATTTCAAAATGTGAAACATGTAATCCAACTAAAATTTGATACCCTTTTCAAATATAAATTTTGTTAATTGCTTTGAACACTTTAACTTGTTGGAAACAACAACTGCTTGTTTAACACCATTAAGTAACAATAATTTCCAAACTTGATAAATGTTTTCTTAACTTGTTAACCCTCATTCCAATTGCATTTAATTTGTTATCTTGTTATCATCATCATGCATGCATCATGATAACAACTATCACCTAATAAATAATTGTAAATCATTTGTTCCACTTATTTCAATGGATCCTTTTCCATATGCAACCCTTGCATATGGGTCCATTTAATTGTGCTATCATGTTAGTCAGTTTATTTTGCTGCACTATTAATTTGTCATGCATCATATTGATTGTGCACAATACCATGGCAATGTTTGTTTACCTTCCTGCTTTGTCTGTTTGCTTCTTCTCGAATAGACGACGACTACGTTGAGACCGATGATCCTTACGACACCACTACTCAGGACCTAGCCCAGTACCCGGCTACTGAGCTGCCAGGCAAGTTATCACTCACATGAACCATCGTGTTCCTTTCAACCCTGGTTACCGATACTTTCCGTTGTCTATACTTGCTAGCCCTAGTGGTAGATGTTTCTGTTACGAACCTATCACATGAATCCTGTAACCCATGATATTGCCTCATCACCCCTCCTACAACCCATTGAATGAGCCAGTGTCTTACTAGCATGCTTAGGTTGTTTTGCTCGAGTCTGTTACCTCGTTACTTTCAGTTATTATATCTTTATTATGTTCTGGGGGCTCGATGTCTAATCAATCAATCAATCATGCTAATGTTATTACTGTTAATAATAATTTGATGATAAGGCACCGGCAGGAGGCCCATGAGAGGTTTTGGAGCCTGCTAGTGTCGACCCTAATAGGAAAAGGGTCTTGTCTACTGATCCATGATGAGCGCACTACCCGCATGTGGGAAGCGAGTATGGGCGCCCCCCCTCAACTTGACCTGATTCGCATCTCGTCCAAATCATCACATTTAGTTCGTGCTTTCTATTTGCCGCATGCATGTTTTTGCGAGCCCAGCGCAGGGTGGAACTTTTGTAGTCGGCATATAGGGGGACACGTTCTTAGAGTGCTATGAGGGTCCATTTTCTTCTGGGCTCGATTAGCCGTGCGCCCAAGGTGCTTTGGGCTTGATGCGGAGAATGGTTGGTTGTGTAGAGTACCCCGCTTGGTGGGAGGCATCCCATCTGGCGGGTTATTCTTGCGTGTACGGCCAAATTGGTGCAACCCTGCAGGGATAATCTTCTCGAGAAGCCGTGTTTTCCGCGGTTATGGATTACTTGGTGAAAGTACTGGCTAACAAGTACTCAGGACAACTTCAACATAATGATCAATCATGTTTCACCCAATGATTAATAATTTGACTAGTAATAGGTTATTCACACAAATAACTTGATTCATCTTAATCCAACGGTGTGAGTTATCCTCGGGTTGCTTCTTTGGATAAGGGGCGAGATCCAGGATGGGTTTGGTTGAAGTTATCTTCCAGTTGGTTACAACACTCGATCTTATCCCCTTTCTAATAGTTGGATATGATAGAATCTCTGTAGTTGGTTAGCGCAGCCAGTTGCAGCATGTTGTATAACCCCTTCTTTCCGTTGAACCCAAGTCATCTGTGCTTGTGTTGACGGGCTATACTTTGGTGAACTGTGAGTCTTGCTTGCCAGTACTTGGATGTACTGACCCCGTTGGGGCTGTGGTTTACGCAGACTACGACTACGGCTACGATGACCACCAGGATGGCTACTTCGTGGAGTTTGACGAGACTGCAGACGAGTAGTTAGCTGGACCAGGGCTGGATCCAGGACCTACGTGGATGGGCTTCGTCTTCTTTATTTTCCCCGGCTTCTTAAGCCTGTTGGATTTGTCTGTACCCAGACACCGTTGATTGCTTCCGCTGATGTAATGGATGTTATGTTGGGACATGTGTCCTCTGGATGATTGTATTTGCTATTTCTGCCTTAGTGAAGGCCATTTGCAACCTTATTTCAATCTTTTGTGTCTTAGAGATATGTTGTGATCATCATTCGTTCAAGCTGTTGACGTACAGTGCGTGATTGATATGAAGTACGTCGACAGTAGTGCCTATGACTTCTAGTGGATAGTTTACATCGACGGTGGAATAGCAGGGCTTGTGCTGTCGCGCATAAGCGCAGGCCTACCAGGAAGCTGGGACGTGGGAGCAGTTATGCCCCATAATCCAAGCACCTGCTATCCAGTTCGTACGATGAGTATCCCTTAGAAGCCAGGGTGCGACAAATGGTATCAGAGCCTGTCTGCCTGTAGGATCCCTTTTTACTGGTCGCAGTTGAGTCTAGAAACTATTTTGTAGCTATATAGGAAAAATGAAACGTGAGAGTAGGAATTCTGCCATTTTTCTTCTTTCCCCACCCACCCACCCTTTTCTGGTAAGGAAGTGCAACGTTGTTTTCTGTTCTCATCTAAACTTTCAAGTTAGGATTTCACGTGTTTTGGGTTCTCCATAGTACCTCAGGACTTTTGGTCTCGTTTTCCCGATGTTGCTTCGATATCATGTTCTTCTGAAGAACCTTTCGTCCGTTCAAACCTTGTTGTTGTTTTCCACATCCTTTTTCTTCTACCGAAGTCTAATCAAAACATTCCAAATCATCTGCAAATGGGTCTCAGCTACTACCCGCAGGTGGTTCGCATGACTCGCTGTGAGAGCACCGCCGGTTATCCGGAGATGCTGAGAGACATGGTTACCTATCTGGGGTTCCGTTGGGCACCAGAGTACCAGGTCTACGAGCACCAGCGCGAGTTCGATCAGACTTTCTACCGGGCCATCGTCTATATTCTGTCGGATGATGGCAGGAGCATTGCCCACCGCTACGAGGCAGTAGGTTCCACAGTGGATATGGCCGTGCAGCAGGCAGCGTACGTGAGTCTCACCGTTCTCCGTGCTGACTACTGGGGGTTTGATGATTCCATCTATCGTCACATTCCCCGTGGTTACATCACGACAGCGGGAGTTCACTTCACTCTCCACCGCAACCTGGATACCTACGAGGATGATAGCTCCAGGCTGCACACCACTGCCCAGTTCGTGAGGCACAGTGACGCCGTTGCTTCCACACTTGCTCAGGAGTTGGCCTCAGTCAGGGAGCAGCTCTACCTGGCGTTGACGCGTCTGGCGACGTACACCACAGACTTCGTTGGAGACGAGCGCTTTGCGCGTTTCCAGCAGACACTGGGTTTTCCTCTGCCAGATGCTGGAGGTTACGAGCCGATCAGAGGCCCACTTCTCGACCTCGGAGCTGGTTACTCAGGGATTCCCCGCTATGGAGCACAGGGACACGACGCTTTCTACTTCACCACACCGAGAGTTGCTCTCAGAGCAGTTCCTATCTACAGGGATCGTCGTCATACCTACTTCCGTGGGGTTCCTCCTCACCGTATCTCTCGTCGTACTACTCACCGCCGTCCTGCGTGATGAGCATGGGAGTACCGTTGTATCCATTCCTAGCTATGTTTAGTTATCCTTCGGCATTCGAACCATGTATTGGTCTGTTGGATATTCTGATGTATTTGAACATGTGATGATGTACCTGTTGGTTATCTATTCATGCGTCGGAATAATCTATCTTTCGGTTACCAAGTCTATCCTTTTCTGTTGTTGTGCTAAAATGAATTTCTGTTCAGGATGCCTCCAACCAGGAACAACCCGCCTCCGCCACCACCAATGGGGGAACTGTTGGCTCAGATGACCCAAGTGGTGACACAGATGGCCCAGATCCAGGCTAACCAGCACCACAACCAGAATGCTCCAAGGGTCACCATCAAGGATTTCCTCAGCTTGGTCCCAAAAGCTTTCGTGGCAACACGTGAGCCCCTGGATGCTGATGACTGGATCCGTGACGTAGCAAGAGCTCTGGAGATTGCTCATGTTGCGGAAGAGGATAAGGTCAAGTATGCCACCTACCTACTGAAGGGTCAGGCAGCTACTTGGTGGGAGAACTACCAGACCATGAGAGCTGGCTTTCCTATCACCTGGGGATGTTTCAGGGATGCCTTCCTGAAGCACCACATCCCGGATGGTCTCATGGAAAGGATGCGTGAGGAATTCTGCTCTCTCAGACAGGGCAAGCTGGACGTTCTCGGCTACCAGAACGAGTTCAATCGTCTCGCTCGGTACGCTGGTGACGAAGTGTCCACTGAAGCCAAGAAGATGGCAAGGTTCCACCGAGGTTTTAACCCGGAACTGAAGTACGCTCTCACCAACATCAAGTGCAAGGACTTCGTGGAGCTCGTGAACACCGCGCTCAATGAGGAGAATGGGCGCAAGGCGTTCGAAGAGTCGCGCAAGCACTCGCGCGAGGGTGGTTCCTCCTCCAACATGACCACCCCTCCGCAGAAGCGCCGCATCTGGGTGCCAAATGGTGCTGTCACTAGGGCTCCAAATGCCCAAGCTTCTCCAGGCTTTGGTCCCCGCCCACCCAACCCATCTCAGATGCAGGGTCAGAGGTTCCCGATGGGGCAGCCAAGGCCAGGTCCTTCTCGTGTCGTCACTTGCTACAAGTGCAAGGAGACTGGACACTATGCTGATAAGTGCACTCAGAAGCAGCTACCCCTACCTCCTCGCCCCAACACCAACCAGGCAATGGTTCGTGCTCCCCCGGCTAAAGCCTTCAACTCCAACAACAGGCATGTCGGGAGGAACGCGAGGGTGAACCATATCAAGGCCGACAAAGCTGAGGAAGCTGCTGACGTCGTTCTCGGTATATTACCCGTAAACTCTATTCCAGCTAAAGTGTTGTTTGATACTGGAGCATCGCATTCCTTTGTGTCAAAGATTTTTGCAAAAGCATACAACCTAGTTCTGGTTCCGCTAAGCAATCAAATGACTGTTCACTCTCCGGGACCGCAAATGTTGACATCCAAGATAAGCATGGACAATGAGATCCTAATTGGAGGTCGCATATTCCTTGCTTCACTCATGTTGCTGGGAAATTCTGACATTGATGTCATTCTGGGTATGGATTGGTTGAAGACCCACAAAGCTAAAATTGACTGTGCTCAAAAGTCAATAACTCTCTCCCACACTTCAGGCTAGATAGTCTATTCTCCATATGGATCAAGTTCTGTTCAGCTGTTCAACCTCGATGCCAAACCCCTTCCTGCAATTGAAAATGTTCCGGTGGTTTGTGAATTCCCTGACGTCTTTCCAGAAGAGTTGCCAGGGATGCCCCCGGACAGAGCAGTTGAGTTCGTGATCGAGCTTGAGCCAGGTACTGCTCCAATCTCTAAGCATCCATATAAGATAGCTCCTCCTGAACTGAAATTGTTGAAGGAGCAAATCGATATGTACATGGACAAAGGTTACATTCAGCCTAGTTCCTCCGCTTGGGGTTGCCCAACTCTGTTTGTTGCCAAGAAGGATCAAACAAAAAGGCTCGTGGTTGACTATCGTCCTCTCAACGAGAAAACAATCAAGAACAAGTATCCACTTCCTCGTATCGATGATCTTTTTGATCAACTTGCTGGAGCCTCAATATTCTCAAAGTTGGACTTGAGGATGGGGTACCATCAGATAAAGATCAGAAAGGAAGATATTCCTAAGACAGCTTTCACCACTCGTTACGGTCTATATGAATACACCGTCATGTCCTTTGGTCTCACCAATGCACCGGCAACGTTCTCAAGACTCATGAATTCTGTCTTCCATGAATACCTCGACAAGTTCGTTGTGGTATATCTTGATGATATTCTAGTCTACTCAAAATCCGAGGAAGAGCATGGAGAACACCTTCGTCTCACTCTCATGAAACTTCGCGAGCATCGTCTGTATGCCAAGTATTCCAAATGTGAGTTCTGGATTCCAGAAGTTGCATATCTTGGTCATATAATCTCTGCCAAAGGCATTGCCATTGACCCGGAAAAGGTTAAGGCAATTGTTGATTGGAAACCCCCTAAGACGGTGAAGCAAGTCAGAAGTTTTCTTGGCTTGGCTAGCTATTGCCGTCGATTCGTCCAAAACTTTTCCAAGATTGCCAAACCTCTCACTGATCTCACAAAGAAGGACAAAAAGTTCGTTTGGACTCCACAATGTGATGAGAGTTTCAACCTCCTGAAGACTAAACTCACTTCCACACCTGTTCTAGTTGGCCCCGACACTACCAAACCTTTCCAGATATTCTGTGATGCATCTCTCCAAGGCCTAGGAGCAGTTCTTATGCAAGAACGTCAAGTTGTGGCTTATGCTTCACGTCAGTTGAACCCACATGAGCAAAACTATCCCACTCATGATCTTGAACTTGCAGCAGTTGTGTTTGCCCTCAAGAAATGGAGACAATACTTGTTGGGTAACAAAACTGAAATCTTTTCCGATCATAAGAGTATGAAATACATCTTCACTCAGCCAGATCTGAACCTCAGGCAAAGGAGATGGATTGAGAAGATTAAAGACTTTGATCTCACCATTTCTTACACTCCAGGCAAGGCTAATGTTATGGCCGATGCTCTCAGTCGCAAATCCTATTGCAATAATCTCATGATCATGGAAAGCCAACCTCCACTTCATGAAGAATTCCAGAAGCTGAACCTTGGTCTTGTTCCTGAAGGATACCTTGCTAGCTTGACAGCCAGTCCAACTCTCGAGGACAAGATTCGTTCTGAACAACTTCGTGATAATGATGTCAAGAAGATTGTGGATCACATCAAGGAGGGCAATGATAAATTCAAGTCCTTCTCAATTGATGACAAAGGAACTGTGTTCTTCGAAGGACGCATTGCAGTTCCTCAGATTCAAAGTCTCAAGGATATCATTCTCAAGGAGGCTCATGAAACTCCTCTATCCATTCACCCTGGAAGTACAAAGATGTACCAGGATCTCAAGACTCTGTATTGGTGGCCTGGCATGAAACGTGAAATTGCTCAATACGTTTCTGAATGCGACGTTTGTCAACGTGTTAAGGCAGTCCATCAGAAGACAGCAGGTCTACTCCAACCTCTGAAAATTCCTGAGTGGAAGTGGGACATGATTGAAATGGACTTCGTTACTGGGTTTCCAAAGTCCAAGAAGGGCAACGATGCAATCTTCGTTGTTATTGATCGTCTCACTAAGGTTGCTCACTTCTATGCTGTAAAGGAAACTATCTCAGCTAGCCAGTTAGCAGAGCTCTACACAGCAAAGGTTGTTCCTCTTCATGGTGTTCCATTGGAAATAAGCTCAGACCGTGGAAGTATTTTCACTTCTCATTTCTGGAAGAGTTTTCAAGAAGCATTGGGCACCAAACTTCTGTTCAGCACAGCTTACCACCCTCAGTCTCAGGGGCAAGTCGAAAGAGTCAATCAGATTCTCGAGGATATGCTCAGAGCATGTGGTCTCTCCTTTGGCATGAAATGGGAGGATTGCCTTCCATATGCTGAATTCTCCTACAACAACAGCTACCAGGCAAGCCTAGGCATGGCACCATTTGAGGCACTGTATGGCCGCAGATGCAGGAGTCCAATCAATTGGTCTGGAGCTGGTGAACGTTCACTTTTAGGCCCTGACATTGTTAAGGAAGCCGAGGAGAAAGTTCGTATCATTCGTGACAATCTCAGGATTGCTCAGTCTCGTCAGAAGAGCTATTATGATAGCAAGCACAGGGATATGATCTATGCACCTGGTGATAAGGCATATCTCCGTGTAACTCCCCTCAGAGGCACTCATCGTTTTGGTGTGAAAGGAAAACTTGCACCAAGATACATTGGCCCTTTCAACATCCTCTCAAGACGTGCAGAGAATGCTTATCGTCTTGAACTTCCAGAAAAACTATCCAAAGTGCACGATGTGTTCCACGTGTCACAACTCAAGAAGTGTTTCAAAGATCCAGATCGTGCAGTTGATCATGATTCCATTGAACTGCAAGATGATCTATCTTATGAGGAGCACCCTATTCGTATTCTCGATGAGACCGAGCGTAAGACTCGCAACAAGAGAACCAATTTCTTGAAAGTCCAATGGTCGCATCATTCCGATAAAGAGGCAACGTGGGAGACCGAAGAGGATCTTCGCAAGAAGTATCCGGACCTGTTCATTTCTCAGTAGGGAATCTCGGGGCGCGATTCCTTCAAGGGGGGGCGTTTTGTAACATCCAAGTATGAAAACACCCTAGTTGTTTTACTTCTTTGTTTTATTTATGCAATGCATCATGGCATCATCCTCATGTTATTTCTGTTGCATTGTTTTCATATTGAATCAAACCTTGTTTTCACACTTGTATGTTACAATCTTTTCAAATAAAGAATTGCAAATCAAAAACATCAATTGCTTCCAATTATTTCATATCGGATCAACTCTTAAATTGTTGCTTAATTCAATCAATCACTTAATCAATTAATCAATTAATTTCAAATTATTTCCAAACTCAAACCATTTCTCAAATCTTTAATCATTTGAATCCATGAAATTCACCACTAATTTGAATTCATTAAATCACTTTTAAACCCTAAAGAAAACCCTATTGAAAATACCTTGTTTTTCTAATATTAACTAATATTGGAAATCTCAATTAAATTGGTTTAATTTTAAAACAGCAAGCAAACAATAAAGTTTTTGAAAACAAAAACTACCAAAAGGTTGCATTTCAACTAAGAAATTTATCCTAATTTTATTCCAAAATTTTCTATAAACACAACCTTTGTTTTGCTTCCATTTGCTTGCTACAAAAAAAACAGTACAAAAAAAAATAGCAAAGGAGAAAAGGCAGCAGCAGCAACAACTAAACCCCCCAGCCCATTAATTCTTTTTCCATCCCCTAAGCCCAACTTTTTTCCATCTGGCCCAGTACCCCTCCTGTCCTTTTCTTCCACCTCTCGCTGGCGTCACCTCCTGTACGAACCCATCGGAGCCACTCGATCGCTCCATGCCCCTCCCGATGTCATGCCGTACAGGAGCATCTCCCTCCATATATCTCACCTCCCCCCTCTGCCCCTCAACCCTAATTCCATCCCTCTGCGCCGCCAACTTCTCTTCCTCTTCCCCAAGCCTACTGCTTTCCTTCTGAACTCGACACTGCAACATCCGACCACCACCGTGAGCACCACTGCCCTCTCATCGCGGCCAAGATCTGACCACCTCGAGGAGTAGTTGATGGCGGGAATGGAAACGCCGAGTTTCCCTGAGGCTCCTCGTCTCCTCGGACGCTGCTGAGGAGCCCTGTGGACGCCGCGCCATCGCCGGGAACTTCCGCCGCTCGCTGCTTCGCCTCTGTCGACAGAACCTCGACGACCAGAACCGGTGAGCCTCGATCACCTCCTTCCCCTCTTTCCCTTCCGCGCCAGGCTGCTCGCCTCCACACCCACACACGCCCAGCGCACCCGCACGCACAATCGCCAGCCTCCGCCGTCGTGCACACCGGAGATGCCCCGTCGACCTCCGCTCTGTTCGTCAGGTTCAGAGAAAGAGCTGATCTGTTCGAAGTTCAGTTAGCAGCGTCGGTGTTACCATATCTTTCGTCAGTCCCTCTTCGTATCACAACCACACATCCAGCCCAGCTGGCTTGTTCCTTGCGCGCGCGAGCAGTCGATCTCGGGGTCGAACCCCCGCAGAGGCAAAGCCTCCTTTTTCCATCTTTTTAACGCGCTGACATCCAGGGCCCCTCCGTCAGCCTCTCTGGTGCCACGGGGGCACAGTGGACCACGGGCCCTACCTGGCAGCGTGTGGGTATAACACAGCGCGGTCACCAAAGTATTAAAACAATTCTGTTAATTTCTAATTCTTTTTAAATGGGCAGAATAACCACCTAATTTGAAAATTCAATAACTTTTAATATATGAATCCAATAAATACAAACTTTATATGAATTCTGGTCCAAATTTCATAATCTTTCCAACTAGCCTATTTGTGTTCTGTTTTGAGTTTTCAAAATACTTTCAAATTTCAAATTTGAATAATTCAAATGCAAATTGAAATAATTCATAACTAATTCATACTATTTCCAAATAAGTCAAATAAAATATGTTTTTCATACCATTTTGAATACCCTATTCAAATATAAAATTTGTTTTCTGGTTTGAACAATTTAAATTGCTTAAACATTTTAAATCTTGTTTAATTCAATTAAAAATTGTTTAATATTGTTTAATTCATAATTAATTAATCCTAAGTCCAATTTCAAAATGTGAAACATGTAATCCAACTAAAATTTGATACCCTTTTCAAATATAAATTTTGTTAATTGCTTTGAACACTTTAACTTGTTGGAAACAACAACTGCTTGTTTAACACCATTAAGTAACAATAATTTCCAAACTTGATAAATGTTTTCTTAACTTGTTAACCCTCATTCCAATTGCATTTAATTTGTTATCTTGTTATCATCATCATGCATGCATCATGATAACAACTATCACCTAATAAATAATTGTAAATCATTTGTTCCACTTATTTCAATGGATCCTTTTCCATATGCAACCCTTGCATATGGGTCCATTTAATTGTGCTATCATGTTAGTCAGTTTATTTTGCTGCACTATTAATTTGTCATGCATCATATTGATTGTGCACAATACCATGGCAATGTTTGTTTACCTTCCTGCTTTGTCTGTTTGCTTCTTCTCGAATAGACGACGACTACGTTGAGACCGACGATCCTTACGACACCACTACTCAGGACCTAGCCCAGTACCCGGCTATTGAGCTGCCAGGCAAGTTATCACTCACATGAACCATCGTGTTCCTTTCAACCCTGGTTACCGATACTTTCCGTTGTCTATACTTGCTAGCCCTAGTGGTAGATGTTTCTGTTACGAACCTATCACATGAATCATGTAACCCATGATATTGCCTCATCACCCCTCCTACAACCCATTGAATGAGCCAGTGTCTTACTAGCATGCTTAGGTTGTTTTGCTCGAGTCTGTTACCTCGTTACTTTCAGTTATTATATCTTTATTATGTTCTGGGGGCTCGATGTCTAATCAATCAATCAATCATGCTAATGTTATTACTGTTAATAATAACTAGTAAAGTGGCCCGCGCACATGCGCGGGCAAAGCTCCTGTTTTTTTCCTAAATATTATGGTATAATGTACATATGTTATCTAGTATACTATACTTTCAGTGATATCTAGACATATTTTTTTGTAAGTTAACTCTCAATAGCATTATATCAGCGAAACATTTTTTCCCCTTTTAGAATTAAAGGAAATGTGATAGCTAGAAGCATATAACAGAAGATTTTTCATGAAAAGGTCTAACTTTGAACATTTATTGTGATAGATTTGGCCATCGTTATAGGGTAACTATTTGAAAATTTAGTGTATAGCTAAAATGATAATGTATTGATCAACAACTACAAAAATAATGTATGGTTTATTTACACCCAAATCATATTGGTTTATTATTATTCCTCTTTTTTACATACTCTTTGTACCTCAGTTTTATCCATATTTTTCTTTATTGGAAGGAATAAAAGAATTGATTCATCAATATAGTCACTAATTCAGGCATAGAAAGGTATGGCCCTTTCTTCTAGACCAAAGGCATATCCACATATGATGCCTTTACATCAATATATAAAATAATCATTCAATGCGCTGACATGGAAACTATGATGGATATTGCCGGTGCAGTCTCAAACACGCATACTTTCCTCACATTTTTGGGCAAAAAATGGAAATATACCAATAGGTAACAGAGACATGTGGAAGTTGTAGCAACCACCAAAGACAATTAAAATACTAATTTTTTATATAATTTAAACAAAAATTAGGGGAACTGTCAACCTAAATTCCACTAACCAAGTGAGTTTGGCTATTTCTTCCATAATTATTGCATGAAAAAAAACAAACCTGGAGAGTATCTAACAGACCATATAGAAATAATTGTTGCTATAGAATTATAGAAATTAAATAAAAACAATTATCAAAATGGCATGTATGGTTTGTTTGTGGCAAGACATAACACCGGAAGAGAAGAACATTGTTTGAAACCTCTGAAGGCTCTATGGACTCTTTTGGAATTTAACATGTGGCACAACCATATATGTATCTGAAGTGAATTAAACATTTAGAAAGTGATCAACAAATACAAAGTATTTTTCTGGATATTCCCGATATCAGATTTTCATGATAAAGTCAAGCAACAAAACAAACCCTACATTTTCATAATATTTTTACAGTACATCTTTAACTCCATTGTAATCCAAGTTAAATCACCTACATAAAATACTTGCCGGATGGATGACATACCCGAAAAGAAATGAAGCTTCTTTGCAAGCAAGTCATCGTCAATTTATTACTACAAGAATCAAAATTCCTTCTTTCAACAGATTAAACAATTGGTTATATGATAACAGGAGTTCACTGGACCAATTAATTAGGAGGCCTAGTAACAGCTAACTACCCAAGTAGTTTTCATTGTCATGTCAGCTTACCAACTGCATAGAAATAAGCCAAGTGAATGAATTATCTAGAGAAGATTGGATGATCCATTGCTACCTTTAACAGTTGCACATCGGATGCAAGAGAAGCCACAGGAACAGATAGTGCTGATCTCGCCATAGGTGTCTTGGTTAAGAGATAGGTTGGTTCACTCCATACGTGTCTGACCACCAGATGTCTCTTACGTTGAGAGGTTAGTCAAGGACAATACGGTGGCAGTGTGGCTCATTCCATTGGTGTCTCTTGAGGTTGTTGCACGGGCAGCCTACAAACCAAATATGTAGCTTGAAAACACTTGTATGTCATACATAGGTTAGTCTGAATATTACAGATTAGTTGGTCTGTTGTGCTCGTAGTAGCAATCCTCTATTTCAATCAAACTGAACCCATTTAACTATAGAGCGTATCGCATGAACAACAACTTACTGCATTAGTGTGAGATATACCCATAAACCGATCCAATTAGGCCACATCCAAAGGAAAAAAATAAACCTTGCAATGTTTTATTACCAAAGTTACATCGCCCAGTGGTCACTCTTTGCAAACTGATGTAATCTGATTTATAAGCATAAAAACCACCTGTCTGTGGCAGTGGAGCTATGTGGCAAATCACATCCATCCCGCGGCCTGAAATTTTTTTGTCCACAGTACATACCTTGCAATACCCTCCACGCCTGCACAAGAAATTGAACAACCACCTTTGACGTACGCGCAAAGGACTGCAAGACGGACACCTAGGCACATCGGAACCTCGATATAGTGACTGCTGCTCATGCGGGCTATTCAGAAATTCAAGCCGCGGTGAGTATAAAGGCCGCAAGGGGCGCCATGTGGTGGCAGAGGAGGGAGACGATTTGGAGGCAGAGATGGTGGAGCGCGAGGATTCTCCTTGGCGGCCTAGTCGTAGGACGGACGGCCGGACGACACGAGGGCCCTCGAGTGGTGGTGACGGAATAGAAGCTGCCTGTTGCCGCAGTGTGCTCGCCTGAACATCGATTAACCCTACATCATGTCATTATATCAGCAGAACACGAAGAAAAGGCAGCACCATGGAATTCTAACCAACAATAATGAAGTGTGATCGGAGTAGGCGGCCGCCTTTTAGGGACTTGGAGTGCAGGAAGCAGACATCATGGACGTGAGGCGAATAGGACGACGGCGACGCGTGCGTGAGGAAATAGCTAGATTTTTTTCCGATGGAACAGTTCATGACCTCATTATCTAGATGCAGCACCGAAGGGGTAGCAGAAAAATTATGTATGGCATTGGTGGGTAATTTATTTCAACTTTCGTGTCAATAAATTATTTCTAAGATCCATCGGCTACCATGGGCTGTTGGTTAAATTGATGGCCACATGTTTTCGATTTTTGTGGGATTTTCTAGACTAATTCTCTTTTTTCTGGTAGCCCGTCATATACTTTTAATATATAATAGATTTGATGATAAGGCACCGGCAGGAGTCCCATGAGAGGTTTTGGAGCCTGCTAGTGTCGACCCTAATAGGAAAAGGGTCTTGTCTACTGATCCATGATGAGCGCACTACCCGCATGTGGGAAGCGAGTATGGGCGCCCCCCTCAACTTGACCTGATTCGCATCTCGTCCAAATCATCTCATTTAGTTCGTGCTTTCTATTTGCCGCATGCATGTTTTTGCGAGCCCAGCGCAGGGTGGAACTTTTGTAGTCGGCATATAGGGGGACACGTTCTTAGAGTGCTATGAGGGTCCATTTTCTTCTGGGCTCGATTAGCCGTGCGCCCAAGGTGCTTTGGGCTTGATGCGGAGAATGGTTGGTTGTGTAGAGTACCCCGCTTGGTGGGAGGCATCCCATCTGGCGGGTTATTCTTGCGTGTACGGCCAAATTGGTGCAACCCTGCAGGGATAATCTTCTCGAGAAGCCGTGTTTTCCGCGGTTATGGATTACTTGGTGAAAGTACTGGCTAACAAGTACTCAGGACAACTTCAACATAATGATCAATCATGTTTCACCCAATGATTAATAATTTGACTAGTAATAGGTTATTCACACAAATAACTTGATTCATCTTAATCCAACGGTGTGAGTTATCCCCGGGTTGCTTCTTTGGATAAGGGGCGAGATCCAGGATGGGTTTGGTTGAAGTTATCTTCCAGTTGGTTACAACACTCGATCTTATCCCCTTTCTAATAGTTGGATATGATAGAATCTCTGTAGTTGGTTAGCGCAGCCAGTTGCAGCATGTTGTATAACCCCTTCTTTCCGTTGAACCCAAGTCATCTGTGCTTGTGTTGACGGGCTATACTTTGGTGAACTGTGAGTCTTGCTTGCCAGTACTTGGATGTACTGACCCCGTTGGGGCTGTGGTTTACGCAGACTACGACTACGGCTACGATGACCACCAGGATGGCTACTTCGTGGAGTTTGACGAGACTGCAGACGAGTAGTTAGCTGGACCAGGGCTGGATCCAGGACCTACGTGGATGGGCTTCGTCTTCTTTATTTTCCCCGGCTTCTTAAGCCTGTTGGATTTGTCTGTACCCAGACACCGTTGATTGCTTCCGCTGATGTAATAGGTGTTATGTTGGGACATGTGTCCTCTGGATGATTGTATTTGCTATTTCTGCCTTAGTGAAGGCCATTTGCAACCTTATTTCAATCTTTTGTGTCTTAGAGATATGTTGTGATCATCATTCGTTCAAGCTGTTGACGTACAGTGCGTGATTGATATGAAGTACGTCGACAGTAGTGCCTATGACTTCTAGTGGATAGTTTACATCGACGGTGGAATAGCAGGGCTTGTGTTGTCGCGCATAAGCGCAGGCCTACCAGGAAGCTAGGACGTGGGAGCAGTTATGCCCCATAATCCAAGCACCTGCTATCCAGTTCGTACGATGAGTATCCCTTAGAAGCCAGGGTGCGACACAGATCACTTAAACGAACCGGTACCAGCCAACCACAGCGCGCCGCGTGTCGCCCATTCAGCGCGCGTTAAGTTCTTTATTTGCCGCTCGAGCAACGCGTAACCGGCCCGGGCCCACCACTTATCTGTCGCCCAGCGCAGCAAATAGCAGCCCATTTTCTGTTTTTCTTCCGGAATAGAAATTAAATAGTAAATTTTGCAGAAAAGCCCCTGCAACTTCAAATCATCATATCTTTTCAACCACTTAGCAAAATTTAGCAATCTTGGAATTTTTGAAAAGCCCTTGACATCTAGAAACTTTTGGCACTGGCCAAATTCAAATTTGACAAACTTAAAATTGTTCAATTTCAAATATGCTTGTTTGATGAAATTTGGCACAATTCAAATTCTACAAATCCAAAAATTGTAAATAAAATATATTTGGAAACCTTAGGATGTGTACTATCATAACCTCTGTCCCAAAATAATTATTGATCAAATTAAAATTGATTTTAGAATTAAGTTGTTTGTTTGAGTATTTTGACATAGAATTATTTCTATAAATAATTAGAAAATGTTTTCATAGGCAAAGTTGATTCTTTTGGTAGCCTTTAACCAAAGACATCATTTCCCAACAATTTTGGACACCATTGGACCATGACCATGTATTTTTAGCCAAAAATCCATCATAGTAGTCCATCTAGTTATTATGTCTTAGACTTTGTTTCTATTTCTTTCTACCATTGTTTGTTGTGGCCATTTTTGGATCCAAGACCAAGTCCCTAAAATTACCAAGTAGTGAACCTCAAACACTAGCACCCTAGTATTCTATAT
Source organism: Alopecurus myosuroides (assembly GCA_028641055.1). Classification (NCBI taxonomy): domain Eukaryota; kingdom Viridiplantae; phylum Streptophyta; class Magnoliopsida; order Poales; family Poaceae; genus Alopecurus; species Alopecurus myosuroides. The sequence continues at coordinate 72,969,405 of CM054063.1, forward strand.
ACTTATCCATTCCCCTTTCATGCTTAAGAAATCATCAAGTTAGCAAAATGGAGATCAAGACTCAAGCACAAGAAGAAAAACTTCATTTTCAACTTGGTGGCAGCATGAAGAGCTAGAAGGAATATCAATGAAGAAGAAAAGACTTACTACACAACTAGAAGCAACTCAAGGAAGTACAAGTGTATGAAGAAAACCAAGAAGAAGACCAAACCCTTTCCCCTTTCTATCTTTCTTGTTTCCTTCCTCTTCTAAATTGACTTAGTGGTATTTTTGTGCCCAATTCCACCTTGGACCAACTAATTAGAGAGTCATGAAGAATCTATCAAGACCAAGAGAAGAATCCATCCAAGGAACAAGACTACAATAGAAGCATAAAGATGATCTTCAAGAAGGCAATCACATGAGTTCTAGAAGCAATCCATACAAGTTGAAGAATAACAAGTTATTTTTTTCCAACCATTGACCCAAAATGGAAAACCCAAGACTTAGTAATATTTTCCCTTGGATGATGAAGTTAGTAGGCCTACCCTAACCACAATGGAATATACTAACATAGTCACTCAAATATTTTTTGAAGGTGAATATGACCAAGTGTTTGCATGTATTACTTTAGTTGAAGAAGTAATATGTTTATTCTAAGTGAACTCTTGGAACTTCCTCGACAAGTATGGTTATAATAAAGTCAGTTTTCTACAAACTCAACCTAGCCCATCTCAAGTAAACCCTTGTAAATTACTTAACATATGAAACCAAGAAAGAATGAATCTTTCAAAAACTCAAACCTTGACCTTGTCCTAGCCAACTTGGTTACATCCCTTTTTCCATGGTTGTTGCTTTGTATGTTTCTTCACTTGTATGATTGTTTGGTAGAATGTTTGTTTATTTTGTTATTGTGTTTTCAATGAATAGATTGTATGGAGAGCAACGATCTTTTGTGAAGAGAGTGTGAATTCTTCACCAAATTCAACAAGGCAAGTAACACACCATCAACTACCCATTATTTTCTATATGCATTAGTTGATTTTGAGTAGTATGCATGATAGGGATTTTTAATAAGTTATATTATGCTATTCTATATCCTAGTAGTGTGTAGCCATCCTTATACCTTGTTATTTTGATGCCTTGGTACTTAATTATATGCTTAGCCATGCTACAAAAATTGTTTTACTAGATGTTGAGGAAAAATTATAAGTATAACTAATGAATGAACCACCTGGGTGGAAGTGGTAAGACTGGGTTATGTTGAGTGTTTCCTCAGGGCCCTTATCTAAGGGTTATTCCACTTGAGGTTGTCACTTGCGGATGGCCACCCAGGAACAAAGAGATTACTATGTCCTTCTAAGTTTAGTAGCTTCCCGTGCAGCCTTTTGACATATGGGCTCTGTCTTGATCAACTAAGTTGTGAGAGTTCAGCCCAGGCTTGACTAGCAGATGTAGCAAAATTATAGGTGGAACGGTCTTGCCGGTGGGTTTGGACTTCTTCTTCTGAAAGATCTCGTCTCAATTCTCTCCTTTCCATGATGCACTCCCGGTGTATAGGATGTTTGGGCTAATTGAAGACAAAGGGTGAAAGTGCACAACCTCTGCAGAGTCAACAAACTAAGATCTTAGCCGTGTCCCCGGTTATGGACAACTATGAGCAGCTGGACAAGGATTGACGGAAGAATCTCATCATCAATTTCAATAAGTAAAATTTTGACCAAGTGAACAGTATTGTGGTGCTTGGATCTTAATCCAATGTTGCCACCCTTTTGAAAAGAAAAGTTGGTTTTACAAAAGTGATAGGAGAAAATTGGCTTTATGCAAACTTAGCCAAAAACTCCACTCAGCCAAATAAGCATGTAGTATTAGTCCTGCCATTTATATCCACCATAGTGTTACTTGCCAATACATTAAATTGTATTGACTCCCTTGTGGCTGCATATTCCATATTGTAGATATTTCTGAAGACGAGTGAGGATTTCGTTTAGGATCTCGAGACTATCGCCAACCTGTTTTGCCTATGGCACATGAAGAAGATGGGCTCAATGTTATTCATGTTTTCCGCTGTATATCTTTGTTTACTGCTAGTCTTCTAAGACTATGCAAGTTGTAATACTATTTTGTAAAGACTGGATCTTGCGATGTAATAGAATTTGATGCATTTGCATGATATTTCATTTTGTACTGTGGTGCTAGCAATTGATCCAGGGACTAGCACAATAACACAGGTATTCCATCTTTATTAAAAGTTGGGATGCTACAAAATGGTATCAGAGCATTGTGTTGCCTGTAGGATTCGAGACCCTAGGTTTGGATTAGAATAGGAAAATCCATAGGAATAAAATTTTACTATCTTACAACTACTCCCAAAGGAATCTTTTATAACTTCATTTCTCCTCGTACTCCTTCCCATGATACATTTCTAATAATTACTCATATCTGTAGATGGCCAGTATCATCCAATCACTCAAGAAAGGACCAATGATGACCATGACCCTGGAGTGCGACACTGAGTTCCCAATATCACTGAAGGATCTCATGTTAATCATGGGATTTGAAGGACCAGCAGTCTATTGGGGTTTTCCCTACATAGATGAGGAGGATGGTTTCGAATATTGGTGTGTGCAGATTCATCTGTACAGAAACAAGGAGTACGACCACAAGATGGGAGGAGATTGCATGTTCACCAACAGGATAATGCATTTTTCATTCCTCGATTCAGCAAGAAGTGCTGCATGGAGTGCTATTAAAGAACTTACAGAGAGACTCAAGTGGAGACTTTACAACACTAAGAAGAGTCTCAAAGAAGCCGAAGAAGAGATCAACACTCTTGAAAAACAGATTACAATGTACAAGAACGCGGAGATCATCGTGAAGACTGAGTATTGAAGACCTCTCATGAGGAATAAAGCAAGAAAGTTGTTACCCTGCCTTAAATAGTAAACCACCATGAGATGTAATAAAGTTGTGAGACACGAAAACACGATTAGTGTATTGATCATACCAATGAGTGTGGTATGACAATATTAGTTTTTTTTCAAAAACTATGTTGTTTGGTGTGATGAATGTGTTGCTTTGTGTTTGTTATGTGTTGTTTGTAAGATGAGTTTCCTTGATCTGCTGTGTTTGGATAGGAACCTTCTTAGATCCTTTCTAACCTCTACTCATCTTCCCTAAAACCTCAAAACAGATGTCTAGCCAGAATGCCAACAACCCTGAGAACTCAATAGCAATGCAGATGCTACTGGAAGCTCAAACTCAGCTGATACAACTGATGACCCAGAACCAAGCAAGCAACCCCAATATGGAGTTAACACCAGGAATGCAACAAGTGTTAGATACCCAATCCCAGATAGTGCACATGATGTCCCAAAACATGACCAATAGTGGAAACCATCAACCCTTGGTAACTAGAGATAACCAGGAGACAGAAGAAGAAATGTTTTCAACACTCAAAGCCTGCAAATCTTGTGGAGAGATAGGACACTATTCCAAAGATTGTCCTGATGAGTGGCCCCATGGTGATGCAAACAACTCAACTGAAGGATACTTCACTCAAGTTACTTGTTTTCTTTGTGAAGGAACAACACATGTTCCAACACAATGTCCACTTTACCCCATGGTACAACAAGTTGGACAACAAGCCAAAATGGAAATGCTTAGTGCAATCCAAGAGAACTTAGGAAAACCAGATGTGAAGGGAAACGCAAGCTGGATACTATTCAAATGTACCATGTCAAGATGAATACTGGAGCCAAGACTACACCACATCCACATGCATCCAAACACTCCACCAAGAATTGCTATTCTTGTGAAGAAGATGGACATTTATCTAGAAATTGTCCCAACAAGAAACCCAGACCTTCAACCAACATAGTTGAGTATACTGGGCAGCAGTATGAAGATATGATGGCCAATTTAACTCCACCAAGGAAGAAGAAGAAACTTCAGAAGAACCCCAATCCTGTCTATAGAGACATCAGCCAAGTGACTTGCTTCAAATGCAGAGATAAAGGACACTATGCAAATGGATGCCCTCAAAAGGAGAAGGAAGGAAACATGACTTTCTGAAAGAAGGAATCTTAGGCAAAGTTCATGTTGAAAATAAATTTATTTTCCCTAGAAATTCTTCTAGTGTAATAAACCACAATGAATGTCTGAAAAATGTGTTCCCATTATAATGAGATGATGTTGTGAAATCCTCTCAACTTGGTCTTTTGATTGACCCAAAGAGTGACCCCTCAGTGTCAAAGGTAGTCCAACATACCTATGTTGGTCTACACCTCTACCACAAAGGAAAGATCTACTCAAGCTAATCTAGAACCAATCTACACTCTAATCTAATGAAAATAAACTACCCACCAAAGCTTCTTTTAAGGGTGGTAGCCCACCCAGTTGTTTTGAAATCCAATTACCTAAATCTTTCTTTCTAACCTTCCCAAATCTCGGGACGAGATTTCTTTTAAGGGTGGTAGTCTGTAACATCCCTGATTTTTGGAAAATGCAAAAATCACAAAAATTTGAAACTTTTTGTTTTCATATTATGCAAGTCACCAAAAAACCAAATGAGATGCAAGAAACAAAAGAAAACAATATGTAATTGTAATAAAGAATACAAATTGTCTTAATTCCATAAACCCTAAGACCTATTTCTATAATAAAATATGTTTGCTCATGTGAATAAAATATTTCTTAGCAAACATCTTTACCAAACATGTTTTCAACTCAACTACTGTTTTGAAAATGATTATGATATTTAGAAAAAACTAGAGAATTGTTATCTTTAGTATTTCTCAATGTCACCAAAAAAATATTTCACCAATCATTAAATATATCATATGAATAAAAATTATTTAAGATGCTATTCAAATATCAAGTGTTAAAACCATAGAATATATTCCATAAATTGTATTTAGAAGTGAAATACTTTGGAAAAACAAATATTTGTAAATGTGGTAGTCCTCTGATAATTATTATCCACTTTCCTATTTAATTATATTCAACAATTAAAAATGGCATAAAAGTTGCTATTAAGTGATTTAGTAATATGTTAAAATTTTAAAATATACTAATGGTTTGAAATTACTTTGAGAAATAATATTTGACCTACATAATGTATCTGAAATGTTATAATACCCAATTTCCATTTATTCACATTTTCTATTTTAAAATTTGTATTAAGTAGTTATTCATGTTTTCATCATATTTTAAAATTATAAAAAGATGAAAACACTTTGATTTGATTTTGGAAAAAAGTATTTGGTCATTATAAATCTACTGAAATTTGATTTCACAAATATTTATATTTTACAGTTTACTAAATTAAAAATCATATTAAGCTACTATTAAGGTATTATTCAATTTTCAAAATTTAAAAATAAAAATATGTTGAAAAGTTTACAAAAATGGTACTGTTGGAAAGTATTTGGATTATTAAGAATTAAGAAATTTGTTCCATGTCAATTGGATATTTAAAACAAAAGTTATTAAGGTTTTAATTAAACAGAAATAAAAAGAAAAAGAAAAAAGGGAAAGATGACGTCATCGTCATCAAGCTCTGCCCGTTACTCCCTCCACCGTTTCTTCCCGAATTTTCGCCCAGCGATTACTCGTCTTTAACGCGATTAATTTCTTGCCCGAGCACCTCACCTTAAAGCCCCCTACCTCCTCTCTGTTTCCCCTCTCCTCCCTCTCATAATCGTGCCCCGAGGCCGTAGTATTTGCTCGCCGGAGATATCCTTTGCCGCGGCCGTGTTTTCCCGATTCCGGCGAGGTGAGCACCTCCCCGAGGGCTAGACCCCTCCCACCCATCTCCCCTAGACCCCGTGGTACTCCCTAACCCTTTGGCCCACTCTTTTGTGCACAGGAGAGACGACATTGAGCTCGCCGGAGCCGCAAACCTCCTCGGCCACGGGATCTCCACCGCGGCGTCAACGTGGACCTCCTCGGAGCACCCCAACGCTACCAACGGACTCCCCGTGACGCGCTGAGCATCTCTGTGGTCTCCCCGAACCCAGAGACCCCCTGTAGCGTCGCCGCCGTCTGCACCGTGCCCGCGCCACCGTCCCCGCCATCGCCGGCGACCAACTTCCGGCGGGAGGTAAACCCTAGCCACCCCCTTTGAATCTGAGTCGTTTGATTTAGATCCAACGCGCAGAAACAGATCACTTAAACGAACTGGTACCAGCCAACCACAGCGCGCCGTGTGTCGCCTAGTCAGCGCGCGTTAAGTTCTTTATTTGCCGCTCGAGCAACGCGTAACCGGCCCAGGCCCACCACTTATATGTCGCCCAGCGCAGCAAATAGCAGCCCATTTTCTGTTTTTCTTCCGGAATAGAAATTAAATAGTAAATTTTGCAGAAAAGCCCCTGCAACTTCAAATCATCATATCTTTTCAACCACTTAGCCAAATTTAGCAATCTTGGACTTTTTGAAAAGCCCTTGACATCTAGAAACTTTTGGCACTGGCCAAATTCAAATTTGACAAACTTAAAATTGTTCAATTTCAAATATGCTTGTTTGATGAAATTTGGCATAATTCAAATTCTACAAATCCAAAAATTGTAAATAAAATATATTTGGAAACCTTAGGATGTGTACTATCATAACCTCTGTCCCAAAATAATTATTGATCAAATTAAAATTGATTTTAGAATTAAGTTGTTTGTTTGAGTATTTTGACATAGAATTATTTCTATAAATAATTAGAAAATGTTTTCATAGGCAAAGTTGATTCTTTTGGTAGCCTTTAACCAGAGACATCATTTCCCAACAATTTTGGACACCATTGGACCATGACCATGTATTTTTAGCCAAAAATCCATCATAGTAGTCCATCTAGTTATTATGTCTTAGATTTTGTTTCTATTTCTTTCTACCATTGTTTGTTGTGGCCATTTTTGGATCCAATACCAAGTCCCTAAAATTACCAAGTAGTGAACCTAAAACACTAGCACCCTAGTATTCTATATACTTATCCATTCCCCTTTCATGCTTAAGAAATCATCAAGTTAGCAAAATGGAGATCAAGACTCAAGCACAAGAAGAAAAACTTCATTTTCAACTTGGTGGCAGCATGAAGAGCTAGAAGGAATATCAATGAAGAAGAAAAGACTTACTACACAACTAGAAGCAACTCAAGGAAGTACAAGTGTATGAAGAAAACCAAGAAGAAGACCAACCCCTTTCCCCTTTCTATCTTTCTTGTTTCCTTCCTCTTCTAAATTGACTTAGTGGTATTTTTGTGCCCAATTCCACCTTGGACCAACTAATTAGAGAGCCATGAAGAATCTATCAAGACCAAGAGAAGAATCCATCCAAGGAACAAGACTACAATAGAAGCATAAAGATGATCTTCAAGAAGGAAATCACATGAGGTCTAGAAGCAATCCATACAAGTTGAAGAATAACAAGTTATTTTTGTCCAACCATTGACCCAAAATGGAAAACCCAAGACTTAGTAATATTCTCCCTTGGATGATGAAGTTAGTAGGCCTACCCTAACCACAATGGAATATACTAACATAGTCACTCAAATATTTTTTGAAGGTGAATATGACCAAGTGTTTGCATGTATTGCTTTAGTTGAAGAAGTAATATGTTTATTCTAAGTGAACTCTTGGAACTTCCTCGACAAGTATGGTTATAATAAAGTTAGTTTTCTACAAACTCAACCTAGCCCATCTCAAGTAAACCCTTGGAAATTACTTAACATATGAAACCAAGAAAGAATGAATCTTTCAAAAACTCAAACCTTGACCTTGTCCTAGCCAACTTGGTTACATCCCTTTTTCCATGGTTGTTGCTTTGTATGTTTCTTCACTTGTATGATTGTTTGGTAGAATGTTTGTTTATTTTGTTATTGTGTTTTCAATGAATAGATTGTATGGAGAGCAACGATCTTTTGTGAAGAGAGTGTGAATTCTTCACCAAATTCAACAAGGCAAGTAACACACCATCAACTACCCATTATTTTCTATATGCATTAGTTGATTTTGAGTAGTATGCATGATAGGGATTTTTAATAAGTTATATTATGCTATTCTATATCCTAGTAGTGTGTAGCCATCCTTATACCTTGTTATTTTGATGCCTTGGTACTTAATTATATGCTTAGCCATGCTACAAAAATTGTTTTACTAGATGTTGAGGAAAAATTATAAGTATAACTAATGAATGAACCACCTGGGTGGAAGTGGTAAGACTGGGTTATGTTGAGTGTTTCCTCAGGGCCCTTATCCAAGGGTTATTCCACTTGAGGTTGTCACTTGCGGATGGCCACCCAGGAACAAAGAGATTACTATGTCCTTCTAAGTTTAGTAGCTTCCCGTGCAGCCTTTTGACATATGGGCTCTGTCTTGATCAACTAAGTTGTGAGAGTTCAGCCCAGGCTTGACTAGCAGATGTAGCAAAATTATAGGTGGAACGGTCTTGCCGGTGGGTTTGGACTTCTTCTTCTGAAAGATCTCGTCTCAATTCTATCCTGTCCATGATGCACTCCGGGTGTATAGGATGTTTGGGCTAATTGAAGACAAAGGGTGAAAGTACACAACCTCTGCAGAGTCAACAAACTAAGATCATAGTCGTGTCCCCGGTTATGGACAACTATGAGCAGCTAGACAAGGATTGACGGAAGAATCTCATCATCAATTTCAATAAGTAAAATTTTGACCAAGTGAACAGTATTGTGGTGCTTGGATCTTAATCCAATGTTGCCACCCTTTTGAAAAGAAAAGTTGGTTTTACAAAAGTGATAGGAGAAAACTGGCTTTATGCAAACTTAGCCAAAAACTCCACTCAGCCAAATAAGCATGTAGTATTAGTCCTGCCATTTATATCCACCATAGTGTTACTTGCCAATATATTAAATTGTATTGACTCCCTTGTGGCTGCATATTCCATATTGCAGATATTTCTGAAGACGAGTGAGGATTTCGTTTAGGATCTCGAGACTATCGCCAACATGTTTTGCCTGTGGCACATGAAGAAGATGGTCTCAATGTTATTCATGTTTTCCGATGTATATCTTTGTTTACTGCTAGTCTTCTAAGACTATGCAAGTTGTAATACTATTTTGTAAAGACTGGATCTTGCGATGTAATAGAATTTTATGCATTTGCATGATATTTCATTTTGTACTGTGGTGCTAGCAATTGATCCAGGGACTAGCACAATAACACAAGTATTCCATCTTTATTAAAAGTTGGGATGCTACAGGAGAAAGCGCTCGTTGGGAAAGACCGAAAGAGAGGATATGAGAATGGTGTGGATGACATGGACATTGACAAGGTACATAAGAAGTCGAGGGCACAAGACGATGGGGAGGGACCAAACAACAAAGTTGACGAGCACCACATCTTATATCCTCCAGCTCCACTTCTTCTTTCTCGGAAGACCGAGCCACTTGTTCTTTCTCGGAAAACTCGTGTGGAGCTGGAGGATATAAGATGTGGTGCTATAACAGAAGGTAATGTCAGGAAAGAACAAGTGGCTCGGTTTAACTTGGAGAGACTGGATACCTTCTGGAAGCAAAGGGCGCATGTGATACGTCATAAGTGTATCCTTAATTTCTGATGTTCCATGTTGTTTTCATGTTGTTTCCTACATGTTTGTTATACACTTTATGTCATTTTTATCCATTTTCCGCACTAAGCTATTGACAAGATGCCACAGAGCCAGTTCCCTGTTTTCTGCTGTTTTTAGTTTCAGAAAAGTTTTTCTGGAAATATTCTCGGAATTCGAAAATTCGAAGTTCGTAAATATTAGAATTCCCGAAGGTTCCACGGAGTCCCAAAGAGGCCCGGAGGGGGGCCACACCATAAGGCTCCCCCCCCGCGCCATGGGGTGGTGTGGGCCCCTCGGGCCTCCACCGCCTTTGCCCTTTCGCCTATTTATACCCCCCGATACGTCAACCCTAAAAATATACAACTTCGTCCCGAGAAACACCCGAGCTCTCCCCGGCACCCTGCCGGGAGGGAAATTCATCAGCGTAGGGGTCTACACCACCATGCCCTCCTCCGAAGTGATGCATGAGCAGTTCATCCCTAGACTGCGGGTCCATAGCAGTAGCTAGATGGTTGTCTTCTCCACTTTGTGCCTCATGTTTAGATCTCGTGAGCTGCCCTACATGATCGAGATCATCTTTATGTAATGCTACATGTTGTGTTTTCTGGGATCTGATGAATGTTGAATGCTATGTCTTCTGATTACCAATATATCATGTTATCTTCATGCACATGTTATTTATGATCTTGAATTCTCTCCGTTATTAGTAGATGCTCTGGCCAAGTAGATTCTAATAACTCCAAGAGGGATTATTTATGCTCGATAGTGGGTTCATGCCTCCTTTGCATCTGTGCTCGAGTGACAGAAACGTGACGGATGGAGGATGTGTTGTTGCCATTAGGGAGAAAACAACGATGTTTACCTAGTTTACATTTTTTTACATTACACACTTTTCTTACTGCAATAATCTGTTGCTTGCAACTTAATACCCAATGTTTGCTCGGATGTTATTCAGAGGGTGGATTGTTAGACATAGATGTAGTTGGATGACGGTCTATGTATTTTATTGTAATGCATGCATGAATCACATAGTAATCTTTATGTCTTGCATATGCACTACGGTGAAGCCTTCATTTCTTTCAATTGCACAGTTGTAATTTGTTCACCACACATGTTATTTATCTTTCACGGAGAGACACCACTAGTGAACTGTGGGCCCCGGTTCATTTTCTCATTCTGATAATGCACACACTGCTTTCACACTGCTTTCATACTGCTGCTACTGCTTTCATACTGTTTTCCTGCTGTTTTCTACACCATACGTTTAACCTCTTTGTGTTCAGCAAAACCGGTGAGATTGACAACCTCACTGCTTCATTGGGGCAAAGTGGTTTGATTGTGTTGTGTAGGTTCCATGTTGCTTCTCAATCGGTAGTGCGTTCTGCCATCTCAGCTGCTTCAACCTTCTGAAGTTACTCATTCCTCCTACTGGTCGATTAAACCTTGGTTTCTTACTGAGGGAAAACTGTTGTTGTGCTCATCATACCTTCCTCTTGGGGTTTCCCAACGAGTGCAAGATCTACACCATCAAGACACTTTTCTGGCGCCGTTGCCGGGGAGGAAGAGAATTTCTGCAAGGGGAGTCTCTCATTTCCAATCTCTTTACTTTATTTCGGTTTTTCTTAGTTTATTTTATTTTGACTTGTTTGCTTCTCTTTATAAAAACGCACAAAAAAATAGTTCTTATTCTAGATGTAGTTTTATTCCCGATTTCAGTCTTGTTAAATGACTACTCCTGAGAACACTAAGTTGTGTTACTTTAGTAGCACCAACAACAATGATTTAATTAGCACACCTATTGCTCCACCTGCTCCTACTGCTGATTTTTATGAGATAAAACCTGCCCTGTTAAACCTTGTTATGAGAGAGCAAATTTCTGGTGTTAGTACTGATGATGCTGCTGCCCATCTAAATAATGTTGTTGAACTATGTGAGATGGAAAATATAAATATGTAGATGGAGATATTATTAAACTGAAATTGTTTCCTTTCTCTTTGAGAGGAGGAGCTAAAGAATTGTTGATATCTTTGTCTAGAAATAGTATTGATTCTTGGAAAATATTATCCTCCTTCTAATATTATATCTTTAAGAAGTAGCATTATGAATTTTAAGCAACTTGATAATGAGCATGTTGCTAAATCTTGGGAAAGAATGAAATCTTTAGTAAAGAATTGTCCCACTCATGGACTAACAACTTGGATGATCATCCAAACCTTCTATGCAGGTCTGAATTTTCTTCAAGAAACCTTCTGGATTCGGCTGCTGGAGGAACCTTTATGTCCATTACCTTGGGGCCAGCAACAAAACTTCTTGATGATATGATGTTAAATTATTCTGAATGGTACACTGAGAGAGCTACAACTGGTAAGAAGGTAAATTCTGTTGAAGAAACCTCCTCTTTGAATGATAGACTTGATGTTATTATGTCTATGCTTGTGAATGGACATGCTCATATTGATCCAAATAATGTTACTTTAGCCTCTTTGGTTTCTCAAGAAGAGCATGTTGATGTGAACTTCATTAAAAATAATAATTTCCACACCAATGATTGTAGGAATAATTTTGGTAGCAACAATTATAGGCCATATCCTCCGAATAATATTAATTTTTATGATAATTCTTATGGTAATTCCTACAACAACAATAAAAATGTACCCTCTGACCTTGAGAACATGCTTAAGAATTTTATTAGTACACAAACTATTTTCAATAAATCTGTTGTGGAAAAATTTGGCAAAATTGATGTTCTTGCTTCTAAAGTTGATAGCCTTGCTCTTGATGTTGATTTTCTGAAACTAAAGGTTATGCCTCATGATGTTAAAGAAATTAAAACTTTGAATGCTATCCAAATTCAAATTGATGATAATGTTAGTATGTTAGCTGAATTGCATGCTAGATGGGAAAGAGAACATGAAATAGCTAGAAAGAATAATGTAGCTAATTTTTGCACCATTACCACCACTATTAAAACAGAAGCTTCTCATGCTAGAAAACCTTCTACTATCAATGGTAAAGTAATCGGTGTTGGAAAAACTCCCACTTCTACTATTAAAATGCAAAACCGTCTGAAACTGCTAAAAATGTTCCTTATTAAAGTGCTGAAATTATTATAAATATGGGATACAATGGTCCTATTACCTTTGATAAAAATGATCTTGATTTTGATGATTGCAACATAACTGAAGTGATTAAGTTCTTACAAAATCTTGCTAGTTTTCCTAATGCTAGTGCTATGAATATGGCCTTCACAAAACATATTACAAATGCTCTAAGGCAAATTAGAGAGGATGAATTAAGATGTGAAGCCTCTATCCCTAGGAAGCTAGATGATGGTTGGGAACCCATTATTAAAATTAAAGTGAATGATTTGTATTGCAATGCTCTATGTGATCTTCGTTCTAGTATCTCTCTTATTCCCAAGAAACTCTTTGAAATTCTTGATTTACCACCAATGGTGTCGGATATATACCAATTAGGGGTATATCAGACGGTGTCCTAAAGTGCCGGATTACCAGGGTGGCCTGAATGGTAATGGATTACGGTCCATTAGGTGGCCCAGTAACCTGACGCGCAGAAGCTGGATTCTAGAAGAACCCGGACCACGGCCCACGTGGTACGGCTTGGAGTAGAAGTCGAATTCTTGCCTTCCAAGTTAGAACTTATCGTAGTCTTCTAGGTTTCCTTTTCTATAAGCCCTAACCCGGTTATTATATAAAGCCGGACGGGAGATAAGAAACATATAGACAATAAGCTAGAGGCTAACTCGCCGAGAGGTTGATCCTTGTCGAGTAGCTAAACCTAACTCACATTGTACTTTGTATACTTCAGGCTTCAGCCCTGATTTAGTGAGATTGCAGGAGTAGGAACGCTGCCTAGTTGCGACGTACCGAACCTGGATAAAACCCTGGTGTCTTTGTTCGGCATACGATCACGTCCCCCCACAACTCTATCGGTAGTCTCATGGCACCCCCGTCTATGAATTCTACTACGATGTCTCGATAGTTGGCGCCCACCGTGGGGCCAGCGACGTCGGGTGTTATGTTTCGATCGGGGATACTCGGTGGAATTGGCAGTACCATAACTGTCGAAAGTCTGGAATTCGACAATGATGTCGGGCACTTCCTCGACAACGGATCGTACATGCCAGCGCGGAATCATCTGGTAAGTGCTTGCGTTTTACCAATTGGATCTGCAAACATCTTTATCGGATTAACTGCAGAGGCAATGGGTTTCTGTCGTGGAAGCAAATTTATCCCACCCGCCCTATACCCAGTCGAAGAAGACTACGATGCTAGATTTTGCTCAGGTCGCCGATACTCTGCTGAATCGCACTTTATCGGTATGGTGCAATCCGAGATCGCCGAAAACACGGATGAATGCAATCCCGTGGAAGAGGTAGAAAACAACAATCCCACAACAGAGGTGGAAGATCCGACATCCGTCAATCTGACGACAAACTCAGAAGTTGATTCTGTGTTAGCCGCCATTGAGGCGAGATTAGAGTCGGAACCCGGATCGGATCAGTTCGATTCCGAAGACGAAGATGTAGACGCTTTCGAAAGAAAGGTCAAATCCTTTCAAGAGGGATTCCACGAAGTACTGATGGCAAAACCGGCCGAAAACACGGATGCCGAAAGTCAGGAAAGCCCTAGAACACCTCCACCGGAGGAAGAGAGAGAAGAGGAGGAAACCTCTGCAACATACCCGGATGTCAAGGAATTGACAGAGGAAGAACCTGGTAAAAAACCTCCCTCTTCCAAGAAAAAACACAAAGCCTCCAAGAAACTCCAGTACAAGCTCCGGAAGAAAAAAATTGGCTGATCCAGCCAACGAAAACCTGGAAGCAGGAGGAGGAAGTGGAGTCAAGTCTGCTGACGAAGGGATGAACCCTGGACCTCTTGGGTGAAGATACCCGGTCCAAGGTTCAAGATCTAAGCCCAAGATAAGATGCCTTGGACTATTCTAGAAGGCCCAGTTGAAGCCCACCCGCAGAGCCTTGCTGGTCAAGTTAGGAAACTTGTAACCGACTGTAGGTTAGGGTTGAGACCTGGCCACCTATATAAAGGCCAAGAGAGATACCAGGAGGGGGACAAGCAATACCGCACCACCAAAGCCTTGAGATCGAGATCATACTCTCGACTTGAGCATCCCCCATCGTAACCGATCTACTCGTTAATACAGATCGACAGAAGCAGGAGTAAGGATTTTACCTCTACGAGGGCCCCGAACCTGGGTAAATTGTGCCCCCTGTTCAGCCGACGATTGTCACCAGCGCCTACATGTTCTCCTACTCGAAACCCTATGGGCCCACCCAAGGGACTTGTTGAGATGCATATTCGACAATTGGCGCTGTCTGTGGGAACGGCGGGCGCTGGATCTCCGGCACCTTCGGCCTCATCGATGACCAACTCACGCTGGAACCCCGGAACTTTGACTCCAACCAATCCGATCCTAATCGGATCGGTCATCGTCGCCCCTCACTCGCCGGAATCACGCCCGGTATTCAGTGACTTGGAGAAGAGTATCACCCTGACGTTCGGGAGCTTCCAGTTCTATGCCAACAAGGACGGAATTCTTCACTTCCCCGAGCAAACCAATCTCGAAGGATCGGGATCTGGGTCGATCTCTAGCCCAGGAGCTGTCGATTCACGACCCTACTACGCGGATCGCGACTTGGCAAAAAGCGGCGAATCTATCCGCCTCAACACCAGCAACTTCCATACCCTCTCCACAGAGGAACCTTCTTGGGTCAGGAAAGCCTGCCAAACTACGCCTAGGACCTGCGAGCCATATCTAGCTCAGGTCTGCATGGCAGGATTAGTAGATCCACCCGAAGAAACTGAGAACAGCGCAAGGGAACGCGCTACCATCGGCGTCTCGCGAGCCGCTTGGGATCGAGCAAAGGAGGCCATCCGCACAAGCAAAATACTGGAAGTCGGAGCTCCTCATGAGGATATGACTGCCTACCACTATCATCTAGTGAGATCGGCTACTTCAATCAAGGAAACTCGCATAGATCTAGCCGAGCGAAGGAGATTAGCAGAAGAGTCGAGCCAGCGCCGAGCCGCGCTATCCAAAACACCTTCTGTCGGAAATCGTCCCGCAAGAAAAGGATACGTCTCAAGAACCGCGACCATGGATGGAGAGTCCCTAACCGGAATCAGCAAATCACTCGAAGCTTCCCTTATGCGCGTCGACGAGGATGGAAAAGTCTATCCGCAAACTCCCGCCGCCGCAGTACTGGCTGCAGCCACCTACATGCAGACAAATCAACCAGGGGAGAACGACCCCCCGTGTAGAGCAATACAAGCAAGTCCAGAAAGGATTAGGCATCGCAGCCGCAAGACTCGCCTCCTATGATCGCAAGAAAGCAGCAGAACAAAAAGATAAGGAAGCGCCCCGCAGACATAGGAGCACATCGCCTAGCAAGGAAAAATCGCCTCGTCGCGCACGAGGAAAAGAAGCTCGACGAAGCGGAGATAGTCCGAGTGGCAGTGACGACAGCCCGAGAGATCGAGACCGTAGCCGCAGCCCGCGAAGAGGTCGAGATCGCAGCCCGCGGAGAGATCGAGATCGCAGCCCACGGCGACACAGCAGCCGCTCGCGACAACGCAGCAAGGAGCCGCGGAGACACGTCAACCGCGACGAGCCCGTGTACAATACGCGATCAGACATCGCTCAGCATAAGGTTGACAAAGCTCGAGCGGCCACGAATTGTGCGCGTTCCCCATCTACCTCCTCCGACGAAGAGGTCTGCGGAGCCTTATGTTTTGCTCGCAACATCCGCGAGGCACCGCTACCCAAGAGGTTTAAGCTCTCTACGGAGGTCAAAAATACGACGGTTCGCAAGAGCCACAAGCTTGGTTGTCAGATTACCTCACGGCAGTAAAATGCCAACGTGGGAACAAAAACACGGCTATGCAGTACCTTAACCTACATCTCATAGGCGCTGCACGCAGCTGGCTCGAAGGAAGACCGAAGGCATGTTACAGATCATGGGACGATCTAAACCTCGACTTCTGCAAGAATTTTCAGGCGACGTACAAAAGACCTGCAACCATCGAGGAGTTACGAGCTTGCAAACAGAAAAGTGGCGAGTCTACTCGCGAATATATTCAGCGATGGAACACACTCAGGAATACAGCAGGGAACATATCATAGGAGGTTGCAGTCGAAGCATTCTCCAAAGGAGCTCGGCGAACCGCCTTCCGGGAAGAGCTGGGACGGATAGCTCCTAAAACCATGGGAGAACTTATGGCTATAGCTGACAGATGGGCCAATGGCGAGGACGCGGTGCTCAACAAGAAAGCATCATCACCAACACCAGATGACGACCGCCATAGTCGAAAGAAAAGAAGAAAGCATTACGATCGCGACGACTAGGAAGAACTGGTGGCGGCAGAATTTACAAGAAATCGCGACAACGGATATCGCGGAAATCGCGAGTGGAAGCCAAAACCAGAGGACAAAACTCCCGAGGAGGACCTTGATGGTTACTGCATGCTACATCTATTCACAGACAAGCGCACTAGATAAACTAAAGCAACACACCTTCTCAATGATTGCCGAAAGTTTCTTGACATCCACGAGGCCTTCTCGAAGAAAAACAGAGCAGCAGTCAATCAGAGCTACCTGCAGCTCCCTGGAGGAGGACCCCAAGGATTCCACCCACCGCAAGCCCTGCCCCCACCAGGAAACCAAAACACGGTGCTAGCCGCGCTGCCTGCGCCACCCGCCCCAAACCAGGGAGCCAATGGATACCCAAATCCAGCAGGACTCCTAGGGATGATACAGAAAGTTTGCCCGTCCCGCAGGGCCCAGAAAACAAACACTCGACAGGTGTTCATGGCTGTCCAGGCACCACCATCCCAACCCGAGTACCTGAAGATGGCCGACCAGCCGATATTTTTTTCCAAGGAAGACCATCCCCCTAGTCTATCGACCAGGGCATGCTGCACTCGTCATCCAGGCGCAAATAGGCAACTATGAACTCGCCCGAGTATTCATGGACAGAGGTAGTGGGATTAACATCATTTACGCGGACACACTCCGCATGATGAATAGGAACCTGGACGGACTCGCGCAATCAGAGACATCCTTTCACGGGATAGTACCAGGGAAGGCAGTCCGCCCACTCGGAACAATAAACTTGGAGGTGGTGCTCGGCAAACGAAGTAATTACAGACGAGAATTTCTCAAGTTCGAAGTAGTCGACTGGCCCTCACAGTACCACGCCATTCTTGGCCGAACAACGTTCGCCGGATTCATGGCAGTACCACACTATGCATACCTGAAGCTCAAGCTTCCTGGGGAACATGGTACCATCACCATCGACGGCGATTTCCAAAAATGCAATAAATGCGACATCGAGTTCAACGAGATCGCCAAATCCTTCGGGGTGTAGGAAGAGCTGGAAGAGATAGCAAAAACCATGGATCACTCTGTGATGCCTCTCACCAAGAAGAACGTCCCAGAGGTCGAGTTCAGCGCAAACAGCGGCACTCGAAAAAATCAGGTGCACCCGACCGAATCTACGAAAACAGCGATGGTGTCCACCACCCTCTCGCCAGCATAGGAAGGCGCGCTCGTCGAACTCCTCCGTGAGTACCGGGAAATTTTTGCCTAGCAGCCTTCAGATATGCCAGGGATACCCAGGGAGTTCGCCGAGCACTCACTCGAAGTTTATAAAGACGCCAAACCTATCAAGCAGACAACTCGACGGTTTTCAGAGCCAAAGCAAAAAAGCACTTGGAGAAGAAGTGAACAGGTTACTCGCAGCAAAGTTCATCCGCGAGATAAAGATCTCCACCTGGTTAGCAAACCCGGTGCTGGTCCCGAAGAAAAATACTGACATCCTTCGCGTGTGCATCGACTACACGTCGTTGAATAAGCATTGCCCCAAGGATAACTTTCTTTTACCACGGATCAAACAGATCGTGGACTCCACAGCAGGCTGCCAGCGCCTCTCCTTCTTGGACGCCTATTCGGGCTATAATCAGATCAAGATGAAAAAGGAGGACGAGGAGAAGACATCATTTATCACACCCCACGATGTTTACCAGCTACATGACAATGCCTTTCGGGCTAAAGAACACAGGCGCGACATATCAGCGCTGCATGCAAAAATGCCTCGCCAAGCTCATTGGCAAGAATGTACAAGTGTATGTTGACGACATCATCATCAAGACTCGAGTAGAGGACACGCTCCTCGATGACATCAGAGAAAGATTCGACGCGCTGAACGCGTACCGAATCAAGCTCAATCCGACCAAATGCGTCTTCGGCGTCCCTGCAAGACAACTTATCGGGTACCTGGTTTCTGCTCGAGGAATTGAAGCCAACCCGGAGAAAATCCAAGCGATCCTGACAATGAAGGAACCAACTAATCTCCGCGGCGTACAGCAGCTTGCGGGACGACTAGCCGCTCTAAGCAGATTCATTGCAAGGCTGGGCGAGCAAGCATTGCCTTTCTACAAGCTACTGAAGAAAACGGATAAGTTCGAATGGACACCCGAAGCGCAGAAAGCATTCACGGACCTCAAGCTAGCATTGAAGAGTAGGCGTGTCCTGGCAACGCCACAAGAACGGGGGCCACTATATCTGTACCTAGCCGCAACAAATCAAGTCATCGGCACATCAATCGTGGTCGAGCGGCCGGAAGACGGCAAGGCGTATGGCGTCCAAAGGCCAATATATTATATCAGCGAGGTGCTTTCGCCCTGCAAACAGCGATACCCTCATTATCAAAAGCTCGCGTACGGCGTGGTGCTCACAGCTCGAAAACTCAAGCACTACTTCCAGGAGCACACCGTCACGGTGCTAAACGACGCATCACTCGGTACCATCATGAATAACACCATGGCATCCGGAAGAATTGCAAAGTGGAGCATCGAGCTCAGCGCCTGGGACATCATATATGCAGGGCGCAAATCTGTGAAATCACAAGTACTCGTGGAATTCCTGAGCGAGTGGACAGAACTACAAACGTCAGGCCCTCCAGAATATACGAGCAACTGGATAATGTACTTCGACGGGTCCAAGAGAAACGAAGGAGATGGATCCGGGGTTGTACTGATATCCCCCAGAGGTGACAAGTTGCAGTACATCGATTGGATTTTCCACCCGACGACCCGGCATCAAACAATGACGCAGAATACGAGGCCCTCCTTCACGGCATGAAGATGGCGATCGCCTGTGGAGCCACCCGACTGATGATCTATGGAGATTCAAACCTCATCGTACAGCAGATGATGAAAGAGTGCGGCGCTATTGCAGAAAACATGGTCGCCTATCGAGATATGTACAACCTACTCGAAGAAAGTTTCAAAGGGTGCGAACTAAAGCACATTGCGCGATCCAGCAACAAAGAAGCAGATAAATTGGCAAACATGGGTTCTACCAACACACCCATACCGCCTGGAATATACTTCTAGAAGATGATCAAGCGCTCAGTCAAGGTCAAAAAAATCAGCAAAAGCACCCACAGCATTGGAGACAGAGGTCAGCCCACAAACTGCTATGATTGAGCTCAGCCACAACATTTCAAGGCAAGTTTTTCTGGTCGAACCAGTCTGGACGCAGAAATACCTCGACTACTTGTCCAACAAGCAGCTCCCAGCAGATATTCGCGAGGTTCGACAGATAGTACGACGCAGCAAATCTTTTCGAGTGCTCAATGGAGAGCTATACAAACAGAGCATATCAGGAATATTGCAGAGATGCATAGCACCCGAGGATGGCACGGAACTACTGCGAGATATACACCAAGGAGATTGCGGGCACCATGCCAGCTGGAAGGCGATCGTGGGTAAAGCTTTTCGAGCAGGATTCTATTGGCTCACAGCGGCCAGGGACGCAAAGGACCTAGTCGACAAGTGCAACACTTGCGAAAGATTCGCACCCAAACCGCACGCCCCTGCCACTGAACTTCACATGATCCCAATCGCCTGGCCCTTTGCACAATGGGGGCTAGACATGGTGGGGCCATTGCGAAAGTCGACACCCGGAGGATACACGCACTTGCTCGTTCCAGTCGACACATTTACAAAGTTGATCGAGGCTATGCCAGTCACCTCCGCCACCGCCCAATGCGCCGTGAAATTCCTCAACTCCATTGTGTGCAGGTTTGGCATACCACACAACATCATCATCGACAACGGTAGCAACTTCACAGCGATGGAAACACAGGAATTCTACGAACAGAAGGGAATTACCCTCAGTTTCGCCTCAGTGGCTCACCCGCAAACTAATGGTCAAGTCGAGCGATCAAACGGATTAGTCTCAGCCGGCCTCAAGAAGCGGCTACTCGACCGCCTAAACCCAGCAGCAGGACACTGGGCAGAGGAATTACCATCAGTGATGTGGAGCCTTCGCACAACACCAAATCGGTCAACAAACTACACGCCATTTTTCATGGTCTATGGAGCCGAGGCCGTCCTACCTAAAGATGTCAAATTCAGCGCACCCCGAGTCGTCGCATACATCGAAGAAACCTCGAACAGGGCACTCGCAGAAGACGTGGACGCACTCGATGAAATTCGCGACATCGCACTCGCAAGATCGGCGGCATACCAGCAATCACTGCACAATTACCACAGTCGTCGCATACGCCACAGATCCTTCGTGGTAGGCGACCTGGTGTTGCGGCTCAAGCAAAAAGAAGGACACAAACTAGCGCCACCATGGGAAGGACCCTTCATCGTACATGAAGTTATCCCAGGTGGCGCCTATCGACTGAAGAACCCCGAGACCGGTGGCATCTACTCCAATCCATGGAATGTTGCACATCTCCGCAAGTTCTATCCTTAGGATTATTCTATTCGCGAAAATAAAGCTATACTAGCCATCTTGTAGCTCGAGGAAAATACATGGCTTCTCAGTCAAATCAATAAAAACACATGGTTTTCAACCATAGCTATTCGTGTTTTCTTCATTTTACATGCTCAATACAGGTATACACCCCAAACGCACGGGGGCTACGCCTAACTAAGCATTACAAGAAAACTTACAAATACAAAGATACAAACAAGGTTCACACCTTATACAACACCGTATAAAATCACGAGTGAAATATACAGGAAAACATGATATCTACATCCTACAATTACATCTAATGAAGAGCAGTCCTCTGAGCCAACATCTACTCAACCTCTTCAGAAGTAAGTCGAATGATCATCTCCGCCGCAGGTTGCACAACTTCAGAATGAGGGATCATATCGACTGGGGAATTGGGGAGCCTGGCCACGAATCTAAAATTGACTTCAGGATGCCACAACCGAACAAAAGCGAGTGCCACTTCTGCACCGCAGATGAGCTGCTGACGAACATACTCGCGAACTTCACCAACTCGGCCAAAAAGTCTTAGCAGGTCGCTAAACTTCTCTGGAACAATACCCAGCGGATAGAACGTCCGATGCAAAGAAGACAAGGCTTCGCGACAAGAATCCACAAGCAGCCTCGCCTAGCCAGCCCGGTATTTCAAAGTAGCCAGAATAAAGCCGCGGCTGCGGTCAGACCAGAAGTTTTTCGCATGCGGCTTTGAGCTACTCGCCTCATGAACAATGTGATTGTCTACCCAATGAGTTCCACAAGGACCATTGGGCTCAACAACTGTGAAAAACAGCGTGAAAGGTTAAAAAGGTGAAGCGAAGGTAAACAACAAAGTGCTATGGGGCTAGCATGCTTACAAAGCATGTCTTTGGTAACAGCAGCCAGCTCCTCCATCACGAACTGTTCACGATCAGCCGCAAACTTTTGCTTTGATTTAGCTACATCAGCCACTCCACGCAAAGCTTTCAGCTTGCGCTCACCATCCGCGACACGATCATGGAGCCCGGCAAATGTACCAACAGCAGCAACAAGGGGATCTACTCGTGCAACAGATCCACTCGAAGATTATGTGTTAGGACCCACAACCTGGAAGGAAGTGAAACAAGTTCAGATACACTCCAAGACCCCACTCGAGAAATATACCACCTACTTAACAGGTGCTCCGGGGCTACTCCCATCGGGAGCTCGTGCCGCTGCAATCGCAATAATCAGGCATTTTAGACATCAAAAGAACACTTTGATTAAAAGCAAAATACGGGAATGCATCCCAAGGTTCATTACATTGAGAGAGCAAACTAAAAGCAGTCTATCCTATGGAACTGCAGAGGTACTGACACTCGCGACAAGATGTCCCTTGCGACTAGCACGAGCAATCAATTCAGATAGCTTATTGGCAAGGGCTGCAGCCGGATCGCCGAAAGGACGATGCGCTACCTTTTTGTCTGTGGCAGCATCGAAGGGAAGGCTTGAGTACGCCTCATCCAGGCTTGCGACTCCATGCGCCAACGCAAACCGGATGGCAGTCTTCGCTCCGCATTTAGACTGGGCAACCGAGTAAGCCTGAAGAAGATCATCCTCCCGGAAAACTTTCAGAAGGCCATCCAACATGGGCGGAACCGCGACATCCACCAAAAGACGCTCGTGGAATTGTGTCAGCACTCGAATGGCTTCGCCAACGAGGGAGCAGATCCCACGCGCGTGTTTCTGGAGCTGGGCGCAATAATCCATCAGGACGTCCACTCGTTGAACCCCAGGCAGCTCCAGCGCAACGCCAAGGACCTCTGCAAGAAAGCGTCATAAATTCCTAAGACAACCAATTTAGTCGCAACACAGCGGAAATTAAGTGCAACTTACCCGCAAATTTCTGAGCCAGAGGGCGAATGAAACCAACAAGATCATTGTCCTGTTTAGCGCCAGCCTCCTCCAGTTGCTTGAGCGCGTCCTGGGCCTCAGCGAGCTTCCCCTCGGAGTCAGTCGACCGCTTGCGAGAGGATTGAAGTTCCTCTCGAGCGGTCTCCAACTCGGCCTCAAGGGTTTTCACCCGAGTGACAACATCAGTTTTCTCGGCCTTCAGGAGATCAACTTGAGCTACACAATAGTGAACTTTAGCCTAGGGGAATTGACGAAGATATGGATTCTGGACCTTGCGGATGAGGACACCCCATCTCAGGCCCAAGGTTAGGGCCCAAGAAGAGACGCCCTTGGAATACTCCGGAAGGCCCATGTAAAGCCCACCCGCAATGACTTGCGGATTAAGCTAGGAAACTTGTAACCGACTTATTTAGAGTTCGAGTCCTCTCCGGGTAGAATTCGAGACCTGGCCATCTATATAAGGCCAGGAGAGCCCCCGGGAGAGGACCAAGCAATAACCACACGACCCAAAAGCCTTGAACTCGAGATCTACTCTCGATTCGAGCACTACCATTGTAACCGATCTAATCTTCAATACAGATCGACAAGAGGCAGGAGTAAGGGTTTTACCTCTACGAGAGCCCCGAACCTGGGTAAATCTCGCCCCCTGTCTAGCCGACGATTCCACCAGCGCTCATGGGTTCTCTTAATCGAAACCCGATAGGTTCACCGAAGGGATTTGTTGAGTCAGGGATTCGACAATTGGCGCCGACCGTGGGGATCGCGGGCGCTGGATCACCGGCATCTTCGGCTTCATCGACGTCCAACTCCCATTGGAAACCATCGACTACGGCTCCGAGCAATCCTATACGGATCGGATCTGTCGTGGTCACACCTCACTCGCCGGAATCACGCCCGGTATTCGAGGATCTGGAGAAGAGCGTCACCCTGACGTTCGGGAGCTTCAACTTCGTGACGATACAAGACGGAATCCTCCACTTCACGGATGAATCTGACAACGAATCTAGAGCCGTCAACTCGCGCTTTCCTATGGAGAAAAGTGGCGAGTCCATCCGATTCAACACAGTCGACTATCACGCCCTCTCGACAGAGGAACCATCTCGGGTACGGGAAGCTTTCCAATCTGCGCCTAGGACGCACGGGCCACGATTGGCCCAAGTCTGCATGGCCAGATCAGAACCGCCCCCGGAAACCGAATTTAGCGCAACCAAGCGCAATATAATCGGCGTCTCGCGGGAGGCCTGGAACAGAGCCAAAGAAGCCATGCGAAGGAGTCAGCCACCCGCGGCAGGAGCGCCACAGGAGGATCTAACCGCCTACCACTACCATCAAGTGAGAGCGGCCTCGACCATCAAAGACGCCCGAGCAGATCTAGCCCGTCGCAGAAGAGCGGTGGACGAATCAAGCCTACGACGAGCCGAGCAGTCCCTTGCACCCTCGGTCGGTACCCGGCCCGCAAGGAAGGGACATGCAGCATCGTCCAGGGACTACGAATCCATGGCTGGGACCAGCAGGTCGACCACATCCTCCTTCATGAGGGTCGATGACGACGGCAACGTCTACCCGCAAACCCCCGCTGCTGCAGTCCTAGCCGCAGCAACCTACATGCAGATGAACCAACCGACGGAAAGCGATCCTCGGGCGGAACAGTACAAGCAAATTCGCAAGGGGCTAGGATTGGCGGCTGCAAGGCTCGCCTCTCACGATCGCAAGAAGACTGAAGAACAATTAAAGAAGGAGCGACAGGAGAAGGACAAAGATAAGGAAACGCCCCGCAGGCACAGAAGCTCCTCCCCGAGAAAAGACAAATCGCCACGTCGTGGTCGAGGAAAAGAAGCCCGCCGCCGCGGTGACAGTCGAAGCAGCAGCGACGACAGTCCGAGAGAGAAAAGCTCACGGCACCACAGCAGCCGCTCGCGAAAACGAAGCAAGGAGCCACGGAAGGACGCTGACCGCGATCAGCCCGGACGCGACGCGCGATCCGACATCGCGCAGAACAAGGTGGACAGGGCAAGGGCGTCGAGATATCGCGACCGATCATCATCCGGCTCTTCGGATGACGAAACTTGCGGCGCACTCTGTTTCGCCCGCAGTATTCGCGAAGCGCCCCTACCCAAACGATTCAAACTCAGCACGGAAGTGACAAAGTACGACGGCTCGCTCGAGTCTTCTCAATGGTTAAGCGACTACCTCACGGCAGTAAAGTGTCAACGTGGGAACAAGAACACGGCTATGCAATACCTCAATTTGCATCTAGTCGGAACGGCCCGCAGTTGGCTGGAGAGGAGACCAAGATCTTGCTACGCATCGTGGGATGACTTGCACCGCGATTTCTGCAAAAACTTCCAGTCGACGTACAAGAGGCCGGCTACAATCGAAGAACTACGGGCCTGTAAACAGAAAAGCGGCGAGTCTACATGAGAATACATCCAGCGGTGGACCACACTTAGGAACACCGCAGGAACCATCTCGGAAGAAGTGGCGATTGAGGCCTTCGCTAAAGGTGCGTGAAGAACTGCCTTTCGGGAAGAACTAGGCAGAGCAGCGCCTAAAACTATCGGGGAGCTAATGATCATAGCCGAAAAATGGGCTAATGGAGAAGACGCAGTGCGCAATGAAAGAGGATCATCGCCCGCACACGAGGACGACCGTCATGGACGAAGAAAGAGAAGGAAATACTACGACCACGAGGATAGGGAGGAATTAGTGGCGGCAGAATTCACGCGAAATCGCGACTCTAGTCGCCGTGGAAGTCGCGAGTGGAAACCAAAAGCAGAAGAAAAATCCCTCGAGGAGGATCTTGATGCATACTGCTCGCTACATCTGTTTACAGATAAGCGCACGGGCAAAACTAAGGCAACGCACCTTCTTAAGGATTGCCGAAAGTTTCATGACATCTCAGATGCACTCGCAACTACCCGCCACTGCCAGGAGGAGGACAACAATTCCAGCCGCCACCACCTCCACCTCCACCAGCAAATCCAAACATGACGCTAGCTGCACTACCTGCGCCACCGCCACAAAACACTGGAGCCAATGCATACCCAAACCCGGCAGGACAACTCGCGATGATACAGAAGGTATGCCCCTCTCGCAGAGCTCAAAAGACTAACACGAGGCAATTGTGCATGGCAGTGCAGACACCACCGACAAAGACCGAGTACCTGAAAATGGCGGATCAGCCAATCACGTTCTCGATGAAAGACCATCCGCCACGAGTCTATCGACCAGGACACGCCGCCCTTGTCATCCAAGCTCAAATTGGTAATTATGACCTGGCCCGCGTATTCATGGACGGTGGCAGTGGCATTAACATCATCTACGCGGATACACTCCGTCGAATGAACAAGAATCTGGACGGCCTAACGGAATCAGAAATATCCTTCCACGGGATAGTTCCGGGCAAGGCAATCCGTCCACTCGGAACAATCAACCTAGAAGTCGTATTGGGCTCTCCAAGCAACTACAGAAGGGAATTCCTGGACTTCGAAGTCGTCGACTGGCCCTCACAGTACCACGCCATTCTTAGTCGAACAGCGTTCGCCAGATTCATGGCCGTACCACATTACGCGTACTTGAAGCTCAAGCTACCCGGCGAATACGGTGTGATCACCATCGACGGAGACTTCCAGAAATCGGACAAGTGCGACATAGAATTTAATGAGATCGCAAAATCTTTCGGGATGCAAGAAGAACATCAAGAGCTGGCAAAAACCACGGATCACTCCGTTATGCCCCTCACAAAGAAAAACGCGCCTGAACTGGAATTCAGCGCCAATAGCGACACTCGCAAGCATCAAGTGCACCCGACGGATTCTGCAAAGACAGCAATGGTTTCAACAACCCTCTCGCCAGCATAGGAAGACGCGCTCGTCAAACTCCTCCGTGAGTACTGGGAGATTTTCGCCTGGCAGCCCTCAGATATGCCAGGAATACCCAGAGAGTTTGCCGAGCACTCACTCGAAGTTTTTCCTGACGCCAAACCCATCAAACAAACGACTCGACGATTTTCAGAACCCAAGCAGAAGGCGCTTGGAGAAGAAGTAAACAGATTGCTAGCCGCAAATTTCATTAGGGAGATCAAGATATCCACCTGGTTAGCAAACCCGGTGTTGGTCCCCAAGAAGAACACGGATATCCTTCGGGTGTGCATCGACTACACGTCGTTGAATAAGCACTGCCCCAAGGACAATTTTCCTCTACCACGAATCGACCAGATCGTGGACTCTACGGCAGGCTGCCAACGCCTCTCCTTCCTGGACGCCTATTCGGGATATAATCAGATCCGAATGAAAAGGGAAGACGAAGAGAAGACGGCATTCATCACACCCCACGGTGTCTACTGCTACACGACAATGCCCTTCGGGCTGAAGAACGCAGGCGCAACATATCAGCGCTGCATGCAAAGATGCCTCGCCAATCTCATTGGCAAGAACGTACAGGTGTACGTTGACGACATTGTCATCAAAACTCGAGTAGAGGACACACTCCTCGAGGACATCAGAGAAACGTTCGACGCCCTTAATGCATATCGGATCAAGCTCAATCCGACCAAATGTGTTTTCGGCGTCCCTGCAGGAAAACTCCTCGGGTACCTGGTATCCGCCAGAGGCATTGAAGCTAACCCGGAGAAAATACAAGCCATCCTGACTATGAAGGAGCCAACCAATCTACGCGGAGTCCAGCAGCTCGCAGGACGACTAGCCGCCCTAAGCAGGTTCATCGCACGATTGGGAGAGCAAGCGTTACCCTTCTACAAATTACTGAAGAAGACGGACAAATTCAAGTGGACACCCGAAGCTAAACAAGCGTTCGCAGACTTGAAGCGATCGTTGCAAAGCAGGCGCGTCCTTGCAACACCGCAAGAAAGTGAGCCACTTTTCCTATACTTAGCCGCTACAAACCAGGTCATCAGCACAGCAATCGTAGTCGAACGACCTGAAGACGGCAAAGCATACGGAGTCCAACGACCAATATATTACATCAGCGAAGTGCTCTCGCCATGCAAGCAACGATACCCTCATTATCAGAAGCTCGCATATGGAGTTGTTCTCACGGCCCGAAAGCTTTAACATTATTTCCAGGAACACGCCATCACAGTGGTTAATGATGCGTCACTCGGGACAATCATGAACAACCCTATGACATCCGGAAGAATAGCAAAATGGAGCATCGAGTTGGGCGCCTGGGACATCACCTATGCAGGACGCAACGCAGTCAAATCTCAAGTACTCGTGGAATTCCTCAGCGAATGGACAGAGCTACAAACGCCCGGGCCGCCTGAGTACACGAGAAATTGGATAATGTACTTCGATGGATCCAAGACAAACGAAGGAGCAGGAGCTGGAATCGTTCTTATTTCACCTCGTGGAGACAAGCTGCAATACGTCCTGCGACTGGACTTTCCACCAGATGATCCAGCATCGAACAACGACGCAGAATATGAAGCCCTATTGCACGGGATGAAGATGGCAATCGCCTGTGGAGCTACACGATTAATGATCTACGACGATTCCAATCTCATAGTGCAGCAGACAATGAAAGAATGTGACGCCATTGCTGAAAACATGGTCGCATATCGTGACATGTACAATCTACTCGAAGGAAGCTTTAAAGGGTGCGAGCTGAGGCACATTGCAAGATCTAGCAACGAAGAAGCAGATAGGCTGGCAAACATGGGTTCCACGAATACAACCATACCGCCAGGAATATACTTCGAACGGATGGTCAAGCGATCGGTCAAAGTGAAGAAAGCTGCAGAAACACCAGCAGCGCCAGAAACAGAGGTCAGCCCGCAGGTCGCGCTTATCGAGCTTATTCATAATATATCACGACAGGTCTTTCTGGTCGAGCCAGTCTGGACGCAGAAATATCTCGACTACCTGCTCAATAGACAGCTCCCAGCCGATCCACGTGAGGCTCGACAGATAATCAGGCGTAGCAAGTCCTTTCGAGTGGTCAACGGAGAATTATACAAGCAAAGCATCTCGGGAATACTTCAGCGATGCATCGCACCCGAAGATGGCAAGGAATTGCTCCAGGACATACACCAAGGAGATTGCGGACATCATGCTAGCTGGAAAACAATAATGGGAAAACCTTTTCGAGCAGGATTTTACTGGCTAACAGCAGCCAGCGATGCAAAAAGCCTGGTCGAACGATGCGACGCCTGCCAGCGATTCGCACCAAGACCACACGCACCTGCTATGGAATTGCACATGATACCAATAGCCTGGCCCTTTGCACAATGGGGGCTAGACATGGTTGGACCACTACGCAAATCCACACCAGGTGGATACACACACTTGCTGGTCGCAGTCGACAAGTTTACCAAATGGATCGAGGCTATGCCAGTAACTTCGGCTAGCGCCCAATGCGCCGTCAAGTTCCTCGACTCCATTGTATGCAGATTTGGTGTGCCACATGACATCATTACAGACAATGGTACAAACTTCACAGCAAAGGAAACACAACAGTTCTGCGAGGAAAAAGGCATCAATTTCAAGTTTGCTTCAGTTGCTCACCCGCAAACGAATGGACAAGTCGAAAGATCCAACGGCTTAGTTTCGGCTGGCATCAAGAAGCGATTACTCGATCGTCTACACCCCGCTGCAGGACATTGGGCAGAAGAGCTACCCTCCGTACTCTGGAGCCTCCGCACAACTCCTAATCGATCGACGAAGTACACGCCATTCTTCATGGTATACGGGGCAGAAGCAGTCCTTCCCGAGGACGTTCGATTCAGCGCCCCACGAGTTATAGCTTACAGCGAAGAAACTTCCAACAAGGCACTCGCAGAAGATATGGATGCACTCGACGAAATGCGTGCCATCGCACTCGCAAGATCCGCAGTATATCAGCAATCCTTGCGCAACTATCATAGTCGCCGCATACGCCACAGAGCATTCGCGGTTGGGGACCTGGTGCTGCAGCTCAAACAGAAGGAAGGACACAAGCTCGAACCACCTTGGGAAGGACCCTTCATCATACACGAAGTCATCCCAGGTGGAGCCTACAGGCTAAAGAATCCAGAGACTGGAGGAATCTATTCCAATCCTTGGAATATCGCACACCTCCGCAAATTCTATCCCTAGATTTACTTGTTATCACAACAAAATAAGGCTATACTATCCACTACTGTAGCTCGAATACATGGCTTCTCAGTCATTGCAATAAAGACATGATTCCTTCATCATATTCACTCGAAGCTTCTCGTTCTTTACATGCTAAAAGTTACAGGTACACACCCCATAAAACACATGGGGGCTACACCTACAACTAAGCATCACAGAAAAACATCATACAAACAAGGTTGTACACCTTACAACAGTTTTTACAAACTATAAACAAGATTACAGGATATTTACATCCGACAATCAATCAAAGCGCTGAGCATTCTCAGTCGCTAAAACTCTATCTACCTCTTCAGAGGTCAATCGAATAATTCTCTCCGCTGCAGGACGTACAGCATCATAGTACGGCGAGATATCCTCGATTGCATAATCTGGGCACCGAGCTACGGAGTTAACGTCTATCTCAGGATGCCATATTCGGACAAAAGAGAGAGCTACAACCGCGCCGCACGTCATTTGATTGCGCACACACGCGTGAACTTCTCCTTCACGTCCAAACAACCTGAGAAGATAGCTCCAGTCTTCGGGACCTCTTTCAAGTGGGTAAAATGCAGCGTTCATCGCAACAAAGACCTCGTGAAAAGAACTCACGAGAATTCTCGCCTGGAGGACTCGGAATTTCAAGGTGGACATCACAAAACCTCGACTGCGATCATACCAAAAGTTGTTCGCATGAGGTTTTGAGCTGCTAGCCTCTTGATGAATGTGGTTTTCTACCCACTGCTTTTCTTCCCTGTCATCCGGTTTAACAACTGAAGAGCAGACGTACTTAGTCAGCCAAGGAAAACATGGAAGAAGAAGGCACGGAGGCTGCACTACTTACATATCAACTCTCTTGCGACTGAAGCCAACTCATCCATCAGAAATTGTTCACGTTCAGCCGCCAATTTTTGCTTGGACTTCGCCACATCGGCTACCCCGCGCAGAGCTTTCAGCTTGCGCTCACCATCCTGGACCCTATCACGAAGGCCCGCAAAAGTGCCAATAGCAGCAACAAGTGGATTTACTGGAGTACCACGTCCACCCGAAGTTTCCGCGGCAAACCCAGTAGCCTGGAAGAATACAAGGAAAGAAGTAAGATGCCCTACTCGAGTCATTTCTAGTCGCACATCTGACAAACGCTCGGGGGCTACTCCCATCGGGAGACAACGCACAAACAAGGGGAATAAAATTCAAGACGAATTCTTCAATTAAAGACAACGAAGGTACGGGAATACATCCCAAGGTTCATTACATTCAAGGAAGAAAAAGAAAAAACTATGAGGCTACATTGGTGCTTCCGCTAGCAGCAGTCGCCCCTCCTTTCAGCCAAGCAAATATCTCAGACAGCTTCCGAGCAAGAATGGCGGCTTGCTCGCCAAAACGAGAGAGACGTACCTTTTTGCCCGTGGAGGGGCCGACTGGAAGAGATGAGTAGGCCTCCTCCAAACCTTCGACTCCGTGCGCCAAAGCAAATTGGATCGCGGTCTTCGCACCAGACTCCGACTGAGCGACCGCGAAGGCATCCAGAAGATTGCCTTCTGAGAAGACCTTCAACAGATCATCTAGCGCAGGTGCAGGAGTGGCGTTGGCGATGAGGCGACCATGCAGTTGCACCAGCACTTGAGTAGCATCGCTAATCAAGGAGAAAACTCCATCAGCGTGCCTCTTAAGCTGGGCAAGTGTGTCGGTTAGCACATCTACCCGCTGGAGCCCAGGGATCTCTAGAGGGACATCCAGAAGACCTACAAAAGAAGAAAATAATACTTAGCAAAGTTCAGCAAAATGAAGGATCAAAGTCGCAAGAGTCCAAAACACTTACCCGCGAAACGCTCAGCGAGGGGACGGAGGAACGCGACAACGTCGTTATCGGCCTTACTGCCAGCTTCCTTTAACTCCTTCAAGGCCTTCCGCGCATCCGCAAGCTGTCGACCAAAATCTTCCGATTGCATGCGGGAAGCCTCCAGCTCTTGTCGAATGGCCGTCAGGTCAGCCTCCCGAGCAGTTACCTGCTCAGAGAGTTTGACCTTTTTGGACTCCGAGAGTTCAAGTCGAGCTGCAAAGAGATGCTTATCAGAAATCAAGAATGCACGGAATACTGAAGACAAGGAGATGATAAAACTTACCCTTGAGAAGGTCGTTCTCAGTTTGAAGTCGGCTACGGTCTGATCGAAGTGACTCGCAATCCGACTCGGCGAGAACGACGCGGCGACCAATCGCCGCAAGAGAATCAATGAGCGACTGCAAAAGCACGAAGATAAGAAGAGTTAAAAGGATTAAATTGGAGCCTGTACCCGATTATTTACAATCGACTACAGTCTCGGGGGCTACTCCCATCGGGAGCACTGCCGTGCACCCGATAAAAGTGAAATCATGAAGAAGAAATAAACCAGACTTTGAGCCTGTAGCCGATCGCTTGCGATCGACTACAGCCTCGGGGGCTACTCCCATCGGGAGCACTGTCGTGCACCCGATAAAAAATTTGAAGACAGAAGATGAAGTTTACCTGGCCGGTGGTGCGAGAGAGCGGATCCGCGGAGCTGTCCGTCACTTCTTTAGAAGCTGAAGTCCTGGCGGCAAAGCTGGGGGCTTCACGTTCCAAAGTCGCAGCTTTAGGGGCTGCTCTGGGAGAATTTTGGACGGTGCCCGCAGTAGGAGTTTCACCCGCATCCCTTGCCTTGTTCCTCTTTTCGGGAGGAACGGCAGAAGCATACCTGCGAGGACTGATAGTCTGCAGTCTGCAACAAAAGATAAAAAACATCAGAATTGAAGTGCAAAGAATGTTCGACCAAGAACAAGGAAAAAGACCTACTCGTCATCTTCGTCGTCATCCAGCAAGTCCGCGTTCCAGGCGGTTGTCATCACCGGAAACAAAGGCGAAGGGGCGAGTGAACGAAGTGGAGTCACAAGGACGGGGGCCTGACCGGGCGATGCTTCCAAGGAATTATCCTTGGAAGTAGCCTCGTCATCATCCACCCGACGACGCTTGGGAGGGCCACCATTCGAGTCTTCAACGTCATCCGAAGAATCACGCTCAGAACTCGAAGAAGCGTTGGCGACGCTGGTGTCAACCGCACCATCCTGGTGACTCGCCAGTAGCTCTGAAGCCTCCTCTCCCGTAACTGGCGGGTAGCAGTCTGCCATAGCTAGGCTCTATAAAGACAGAGAAGACGAGAAAAAAAACCTTGTCGACTAGGACTCAGAACAAAAAGGAAGCAACTCAAAGACAAGAAGGAAGAAACTAACCGCGGCTGGAGGAGGATTTGAAGCGGCAAAGGCTTCAACTGAACAATCGGGGAATTTCTCCCCCACCTTCAGTCGAGTGATACCCGCGATTTTCTTCTCGAATTCTACATTCGAAAGTTCCTCGCGGCTTACTCGGCTGGGGTCTTCTGAGCCTTGATACTCCCACATAGCGGAGGGCCTTTGCTGAAGAGGTTGGATCCTGCGCTTCAAGAAGATGCTCGCCAAATGCAGCCCGTTGAGCACGACTCCCGCAGTCTGATCCCGGAGAGCGGCTACTTTTACGAGTAAGGGCGCAACGGTCTGATTCTCCTCGGACTGACATCTTGTGCCCCCAGGACTTTCGCCTTGTCTGAACAGCGAACGGGTGGAACTCTACGATCCCACCCGAGCTGTTGTCGATGACGTAAAACCACTTTTTTCGCCAGCCTTGGGCGGAGTCGAGGAAGTGCATGTTGAAGTAGCTGCCTTCCTGTCGAGCTTGGATCCCGAAGCCGCCCGTGCGAAGCGGTTCGCCGGGCTCAGATTCCACCCGCGATTTCTCGCGGATGATCCGGACTTTGAAAAGCGCCTTCCAGAGCGCCCAGTGTGGGCGAATGCCGAGAAAGCACTCGCAGAACACGATGAAGCACGATATGTGCTGCACCGCGTTCGGAGGAAGATCGTGAAGCTGTATGCCATAGACATACAGCAACCCGAGGAAGAAAGGGTGGAGAGGAAAGGAAAGACCCCGAGACACGTGGTCCACAAAGACCACGCGCTCGTTCGATTGCGGGTTAGGTACCTCTTCCTTCTTTCCGAGGCGAACCCGCTTCTCCGTTTCCACCGGCAGCAACCCCTCCCGCTGCATCTCCTTGATGCTCTTCGCGGTGGTGTTGGGGGAGCGCCAGTCGCCGGCACGGGGCATAGGTTGCGCAGAGGATTCCCCGGACGCAGAAGTGACAACACCACGTCTTTTTCCGCCAGCCATTGCTTGCAGCACGAGCTCGAGCGCGAGGAAGAAGGAGATGGGCGCAAGGAAGAAGATGAAGGCAAAGAGCTGGGAAAATTTCACCGTAGCGCTAAGACCCGTACTTATACACGGAGCGAGACGATCTCAGCCGTACGATTCGCTACGTGGCGCTTATCACAGCCACCGCGTGTGAAGATGAAACGAAGGGGCGGCCAACGCTGTTTCGTGCCATGATCTTAACAGAAGATCGTGCGCATTTACTGCGCGGTTCGCGTAAAAACCGGGAACGACGTCTCGTTTCCCGGTCAAAAAGCTGACCAGGTGGGCCACCATCTGCTACCACTCTGTCACGTCCCATCGGGAGAAGAGGAGTGCGCCATGACGTCATGGCATACATCATTCAAAATCAAGATCTTTCGATTGGAAGTTCAAACGCGAAAATATCTTCGTACGAACAACAATTCCTTCGGATAAAAGCAACTTTTCCATGAACAATTCGTGGAACAAAACCTCTTCAAACGAGAGAAAAATACCCTATACACGAAAACTCTTTCGTATGGGCACAATATTCCAAACATGAAATACTCTTTCATATGGACATAACTTTTCCTCAGCACGAAATTTTTTCTGTGCGGGACTCAAAACAAGTCAATCGGGTAGGAGGAACCTACCTCTTTTATACATGATATTCTTACATCATAAAAACCTGGATTGTTCAGCCGACTAGGCACATCCAGATGCCATGTTCTTCGAATATGAAGGTAAGACCCAAAAAGATCTCTCTTTAGGGCCTGGAATCGCACTCGAAAGCTGCGTCCTCCGGTATAATTCCGTGTCAACAACACGAAGAAAAATCCTAGCGGACGCGCCGGGTACCCCCATAGGTTAAGTTCGACTCGATAAGTCCACAACGGCCCAGTCGCAACAATCACCTTATCGGGTTCGAGTCGGAGGTCTCGAATCTGTGTAGGCCAGGAATGCTTTTGCCCTAGTCGCAATTAATTGGCCCTGATCTCTCGGGAGAGCCAAGCTACTGTGCCACATCCTTCTGCGATAAAAGCCACAAAAAACAGGCACTTATGTTGTTCGATACTCGAGCATGAAGACTCATGACACAGGGAACACACCCTTTAAAAACAAAAAAATGATCAAGAAAAGTTTGACCGTCTACTCGACTGGAAAAAATCCCACTCGAGCAAACGCTCGGGGGCTACTGACGAAGATATGGATTCTGGACCTTGCGGATGAGGACACCCCATCTCAGGCCCAAGGTTAGGGCCCAAGAAGAGACGCCCTTGGAATACTCCGGAAGGCCCATGTAAAGCCCACCCGCAATGACTTGCGGATTAAGCTAGGAAACTTGTAACCGACTTATTTAGAGTTCGAGTCCTCTCCGGGTAGAATTCGATACCTGGCCATCTATATAAGGCCATGAGAGCCCCCGGGAGAGGACCAAGCAATAACCGCACGACCCAAAAGCCTTGAACTCGAGACCTACTCTCGATTCGAGCACTACCATTGTAACCGATCTAATCTTCAATACAGATCGACAAGAGGCAGGAGTAAGGGTTTTACCTCTACGAGGGCCCCGAACCTGGGTAAATCTCGCCCCCTGTCTAGCCGACGATTCCACCAGCACTCATGGGTTCTCTTAATCGAAACCCGATAGGTTCACCGAAGGGATTTGTTGAGTCAGGGATTCGACAGGAATTTATATGATCAAAAAGAACAAGCAAAAGGGAACGGATCAATCTACCTTGGAGAACTTGGCCATCCGCGACGAGTTGATCACGATCCACCCGAAGGGATACACAATCTGCCTCAGCCGAAAGTACGCGGCGACCAATGGCTGCGAGAAAATCAAGAAGAGACTGCAAAAACACAAGACGAAGGTCAAGTCAGAAAAACAAAAAGGAAAGAAATTGAGCCTATTCACAACTGCAAACAGTCGAGTATAGCCTCGGGGGCTAGTCCCATCGGGAGCACTGCCGTGCACCCGATAAAGTCAAGAAAAGAAAGAAGCTTAAATATTGAGTCTGTAGCCAATCACAAGCGATTGACCACAGCCTCGGGGGCTACTCCCATCAGGAGCACTATCGTGCACCCTATAAAAATCATAAGTAAACAAAGTGAAAGATGCAAGGAAGGTGACAAGGTTTACCTGGCCTTGGGCGGTGCGCAGAGGGTCAGCCGAGCTACCCGACGCTTCTTTCGAAGCCGAGGCTCCACTCGCAAAGCTAGGCAACTTATAATCCGTAGCCGCAGTTGCCGGAGCTGGGCTCGGAGAATTCTGGACAGCCTTAGCGATGGGAGCTTCACTCGCAGCTCAAGTTGGCAGTTTTACCCGTGGGGGCGGATATCCGCGGGCATTTACCCAGTAAGAAGCGGGGATGGGGGGCAAATCCTCCCCATGGGGATAGCGGGGCGGGTACCCGATAGCTTAACAGGGCGGGTACGGGGAGTCAAATGCCCCCATGGAGCCTCCACGGAGACCCGTGACCGCACATGTCCCCACATGTCAGTGTAACATTAAACACAAGATCCTATTCTATCTCCATCCCGTCCACTCATATCCCAGTACCCAGCACTCCAGCAGCCAGGAGGCACGCAAAAAGCTCTTCCCATACTCATGCGCAGCGCAGGCGCCGCCGTCCCCGTCCACAGTCCACTCCAGGAAACCACGCATCGGCGCTGCTCTCCCCTGCTCGCGAGTCGCGACCACGTGCGAGCGTCGCCCTCCACTCTATGCACCACGCGCAGGCGCCACCATCCCATTCTTTCCAATCTGGATCTGACTTCCTCACTCACCGTACATGTCGACGAACTCGATTTCTATGCAGACGCGAGCTATGGCGACGAGAAATCGCCTCGCCCAGGCGGCGGGAGCTGTCGTGCTGTTGGGAAAGGAGGAGACACCATCAAATCGAGCTCCCCGTGGAGTACCCGACGGGGGACGGGTACCCGCCAATGTCGGGGACGGGGCCGTTTTTGCCCCCGCGAAGCTTCATGGGTATGGCGGGTACGGGGAATGATGGGGATCGGGGTGGGGACGGTAGAGGCATACCCGGTCATCCCCGTCCCCGTTGCCATTTTGACTCGCAGCAGCATCCTTTTTCTTCACAAAGGGAATAGAGGAAGCAAACTGGCCAGGGCTGATGGATTGAAGCCTGTCATGAAAAAGCAACAGCATAAGAAAAAGCGAGAAAGAACTTTCGACTAAAGGATGATAGGAAAGAAAGAACTCACTCATCGTCGTCGTCGTCATCCAGCATATCCGCGTTCCAGGCGGTGGAGATATTCGACTTGGAGGCAGGAGGAGGAAGCACGTTCAAAGGAGTCACAATGAGAGGCTTGGCTACCTTTTCAGATCCTCCACCCAAAGAATTATCTTTAGAGGTAGCTTCATCGTCCCCCTCCCTGCGGCGCTTGCGATGATGGAGGTCGCTACCCGACTCTTCCATGTCATCCGAAGAACCATGCTCAGAACTCGAGTCGGCTTCGG
Organism: Alopecurus myosuroides; assembly: GCA_028641055.1. Taxonomy (NCBI): domain Eukaryota; kingdom Viridiplantae; phylum Streptophyta; class Magnoliopsida; order Poales; family Poaceae; genus Alopecurus; species Alopecurus myosuroides. The sequence continues at coordinate 73,007,461 of CM054063.1, forward strand.
CGACGCTGGTGTCAAGGGGAGCCTTAAGGTTGCTCGCCAGCAAGTCCAAAGTATCCTCAGCATAAGTTGGAGGGTAGCTGGTTGCTACCCCCATGCTCTACAGAAGGAAAGCAAGAAGAAGGAGAAAAGAGAAAGCTCAGTCAAACAAACTCTCGAGTGACAAAAAAGTTAAAACAGAGAGGAGAAGAACTTACATCAGATGGAGGAGACCTTGAAGCTTCAAATGTTGCGATGGGGCAGATGGCAAAGGACTCGCCCACCTTCAGCTTGGTGGTGGCCGCGATTTTCTTCTCGAATTCAGCATTCGAAAGTTCTTCTCGGCTCACGCGGCTGGGGTCTTCGCTGCCTTGGTACTCCCACATGGTCGAAGGCCTCTCCTGAAGGGGCTCGATCCTACGCCTGAGGAACACACTCGCCAGATGCAAGCCATTCAATGCGACCCCTGCGGTCTGGTCGAGAAGTGTTGTTACCTTAGCGAGTAGCGGGACGATGACTCGGTTTTCTTCAACCGAGAGCTTGTGCGCCCAGGACTTCCGCCGCTTCAAGACAGCAAACAGGTGGAATTCGTGAGCTCCATCCGTGCTGTTATCAACGACATAAAACCACTTCCTCCGCCACCCTTGCGCGGAGTCGATGAAATGCATCTCGAAGTAGGAGCTATCCGTTTTAACCTAGATCCCGAAGCCGCCAGTGCGCAGCGTCTCTCCAAGCTCGGTCTCCACCCACGACTTCTCGCGGAAGACCCGCACTTTGAATAGGGCCTTCCAAAGGCTGCAGTGCGGGCGAATGCCGAGGAAACACTCGTAAAGTACGATGAAGTACGATATGTGTTGCACCGCATTTGGAGGCAAATCATGGAGTTGTATGACGTAGACATACAACAAACCAAGACGAAAAGGATGGAGGGGTAGCGAGAGCCCGCGCGAGACGTGATCCGCAAAGATCATGCGCTCGTTCGCGTGGGGGTTTGGTACCTCCTCCTTCTTGCCGAGACGAACTCGCTTGTCGCCATCAGGGGGCAGCAGCCCCTCCCTTTGCATCTCCTTGATGCTCTTGATCGTGGTCTTGGCAGAATGCCAGTCGCCCGTCCTCGGGGCGGGTGGCGCGGGAGTATCCTCGGGCGTCTTCGATGCTGAGGCAGCGGCGCTGCGTTTCCTTCCTCCTGCCATGGGAACTTGTAGGTGCTTGCAGAGGAGGAGATGAGCGCGAGGAAGAAGAAGACGGGGAAGCAAATGACCGGGAGGTTTTCACTTTTCGCCTAAGGACGGTATATATACATGACCACTCGATATGAGCCGTTCATCGAGCAACGTGGCACCCATCGCGGCTGCCACGTGTGAAGCGGAAACAAGGAGGCGGTGAAAGTTGTTTCGTGCCATGATCTTAACAGCAGATCGTGTGCATTTACTGCACACGGCTTGCGGAAAAACCGGAAACGACGTCTCGTTTCCGGTCAAAAGCTGACAAGGTGGGCCAGCATACCCTGCACTCATTTCCTCACGTCCCATCGGGAGGAGTCAGAACGAACAAAGTGCACAATGACGTCATTGTGCACCTCATCAGACCCGAGAATTCCCTCGGTTAGGATCCCATACACGAAATTTTCTTCGTATGGGTATATCTTAACGCGAAAACTCTTTCGCATAAAAGCCCCAGACACGAAATTTTATTTCGTATGGGCACAACAAGGTTTCCAGACACGAAAACTCTTCCGTATGGACAGAAGACTACAAAAACAAAAACACTTGTGCATAGAAAACAAGGGAGATTTTTTCACTCGAAATATCTCTAGACAAAACTCGCGAGTGTGTAGCTCCTGCCACTCGGTCAAACGATGTACACACATCCCCTCCCTGGATTGTTCGGCCGACTAGGCACATCCGGATGTCGTATTCTTTCGAATATGAAGGTAAGACCCAAAAGATATCTCTTATGGGCCTGGAATCGCACTCAACTCCGTCCTCCGATAAATTTCCGTGTCAACAACACGAAGAAAAATGCTAGCGGACGCGCCGGGTACCCCTATAGGTTAAGTTCGACTCGATAAGACCTACACGGCCCAGTCGCAACGATCACTTCATCGGATTCGAGTCGGAGGTCTCGAATCTGCGTAGGACAGAACTGTTTTTGCCCTAGATGCAATTAATTAGCCCTGAGCTTTCGGGAGAGCCAAGCAACTGCGCCATATCCTTCTGCGAAAACAGCCGAAAAATACAGGCACTTTCATCGCTCGATGCTCGAGTATAAAAACTCATCACACAGGGTATACACCCTCCAAACGACAAACGATTGAAACGATCAGCTGAAGGGATCCAAAACAAGACTTTGAGCGTCTACCCGACAAGAAAATCTCAATCGAGTAAACGCTCGGGGGCTACTGACGAAGGGATGAACCCTAGACCTGTCGGGTGAAGATACCCGGTCCAAGGTTCAAGATCTAAGCCCAAGAGAAGATGCCTTGGACTATTCTAGAAGGCCCAGTTGAAGCCCACCCGCAGAGCCTTGCGGGTCAAGTTAGGAAACTTGTAACCGACCGTAGGTTAGGGTTTGAGTCCCCCCCGCCCCCCGGGTACGGTTTGAGACCTGGCCACCTATATAAAGGCCAAGAGAGATACCAGGAGGGGGACAAGCAATACCGCACCACCAAAGCCTTGAGATCGAGATCATACTCTCGACTTGAGCATCCCCCATCGTAACCGATCTACTCGTTAATACAGATCGACAGAAGCAGGAGTAAGGATTTTACCTCTACGAGGGCCCCGAACCTGGGTAAATTGTGCCCCCTGTTCAGCCGACGATTGTCACCAGCGCCTACATGTTCTCCTACTCGAAACCCTATGGGCCCACCCAAGGGACTTGTTGAGATGCATATTCGACACCTGCGGAGAAGAAAGCGAAGGAAATCTTTGTTCCGCCAATGTCAGAACAGGACGAACAGGATCTACTTCAAGCACCAGTGGGACCTCACGAACCCCCCGAAGTGCTGGAAGCCAGGAGACAAGCTCTCCAAAGGCAACAGCAACATCTATTCCGAACTCGGGAACATCTCCAAAAAACCCAAGCTGACATTAAGTTAAAGCAGGAAGAAATCGAGGAGTACGAGAGAAGGAATAGATCTGGCATAAAACCTACACGGTTACCCGGAATCGCAAGATCGGAAGTACTGCCGCCAAATTAACGGTTTCAAAACCCGGCCTGGCAAAAGAAAGTAAACGGCACAGATGCCAGAGGCGAACCTATATACAAAACCGCAACAGAAAACGCGGAAGCCGCGTTCGCCATCCTCAACAGTGACATGTACTCCAATGGCGAAAAACTTCAGGGGGTGTATGCTTTCTTAGGAAAGGCATTGCAACAGCAACAGCGAGGCCAACCAAGATCAGGGATGTTGCATGACAACTCATCCCTATGCAAAACAACTACTTGTGCCGCGGGAGCACCTGGACCTGAAGAACCTGGAGATTCAAGTAATTCGAAAGAGAAGAAAGAAGATCCGAGAAAGGACAAGAAAAAGCCCGATAATAAGGATGCAGCGTCTAGAACCGGATCCCATCTGCCGAAAGATGGAATTAATCCCCAAGATCGGGAAGAACAAAACCGGAAGGACGGAAAAGCAATGCCGCCTCCGAGACGCCCTGCTGAAAAAGCCGGAAGACAAGATATTCCACACAGGCGTAATAGATCCCGTACACCACCTAGGAATAAGGAAAGACACAGGAGTAGAACTCCACCTTATCCCAAAGGGCACGATAATAGAGGAAATAGAGACAATCCAGGAAGAGCGCGTTCGCGCAATAATGGAAAAGAAAGTAGCAGATACCCTTATATCCATTCAGCCGGTAGATACTCCGCACACATTGAAAGAGCGGAAAGAGATGATCTATACTTCAGACCTAAGTGTTTCACTGACAGGATCCGAAGAATAACTCTATATTCTGGCTTCGCCAAAGTTGGTCCAACATATCAAAAATACGCCAGCAGTACAAACCTGGATACCTGGCTCTCAGACTATTACACAGCCGTCCAGATTAACAATGGGACAGACCTAGAGGCAGCAAAATTCCTCCCCCTAATGTTGCTGGATGGAGCCAGAGATTGGATCAACGGGCTTCCGTCAAGAACTGTCGATAGCTGGGATGATATGGCTAGAGTTTTCACTCAGCATTTTCGGGGAACGTACAAACGCCCCAACAGCATCAACCAGTTAAACCGCTGCACCCAGTTTGACTTTATCTCAAGGTGGACTGCAATGAAGAACAGCTGCTCTGGAGTAACTGACGTACAAGAAATGCATGCTTTCGTCAATGTTTTAAAACCCGGACTCGTACCGTTCATGATCGGTTCCAAAAAGCACAAAAATCTCGGATCTATGCTTACAACCACAAATGAGCACGCAGCGACCGAAGATGACATCAGAGCGAGAGGTGGAAATATCGACACTTTGATTCAAGCCAAAAAGACCCCTCGTCCCGAGAAAAAAAAGCAACTCCAGAAGCACAACAAAAACCCAAAGAAGTTAACATAGCCTTTGGAAGAGAAAATGGGAGCAAATGGAAAGGACGAAGCATAGAACCGATCAACTACACAAAAGAAGAGTGGGAAAGAATAAAGTCGGAAAACTGTGTCCACCATTCGTAGTTTGGGAAACCCACCCATACGAATGCACAATGCCGGCTCAACAAGCATATGAAAGGCAGTGCAGGATCCGGAAGCAAGGGGAAAAATTCCAAGAGGAAATTCTCCAAGCAAAAGCCAGAAGCTGAAAAAGAAGACAGTGAATCGGACACTAACGAAAAAATCCAGGAACAACAGCGAAAAGGCGAGCCTAAGTTTCCGAGAGTTGAAGGAGAATGCAACCTAACTATCCTGGCAACTCCATCAGCAAAGGTGGCAAGGAGAACACTTCGAGAAATAAACGCGGTCGTCCCACCAACCCCGAAATTCTTGAAGTGCTCAAATACACCAATTACCTGGGATCATTCTGATCATCCGGGAAATATCCCAGAACCCTGCACACAAGCTCTAGTTGTAAGTTCTGTTGTTCAAAACACTAGGCTAAAAAGAGTGCTGATGGATGGAGGATCCAGCATTAACATAATGTACCTGGATACATGGAAGCATCTACGAATCTCCGAGACCCAGCTCAATCATAGCAACATACGTTTTCACGGCATCGTCCCTGGCAGGCAAGCACGATCCCTAGGAGAAATTTCCCTAGATGTAACCTTCGGAGAGAAAGAACATTTCCGGCAGGAAAAAGTATCCTTCGAGGTTGTGCCGTTCGAAAGCGTGTATCACACAATACTCGGACGCCCATCTTTCGCCAAATTCATGGCAAGATCATGTTATATCTATAACAAGCTGAAGATGTCAGGGACAAAAGGAGGAGTAATCACCATAAATGGAGACTTCAAATTGGCAAAGAAGTAGCAAAAAAGAAAACGCCCTCTGCGCAGAAAACGTGATAGCAAAGGAAGAACTGAAGGAGCTGGCAAAATAAGTATCGCCGACAGAAATGCCGGCAGGAAAAGAAAGCCGGAAGCCGGCAGACAGCTTCAAATCTTACGAGAATACAAGACAGGTTATCCTAGATCCCAAAGATCCGAGAAAGTTTATCGTAGTGGTGACTAGCATGACTGAAAAATAGGAATGCGAGCTCATCAAGTTCCTCTGTGAGAACTGGGATATTTTTGCATGGTGTCCAGCGGACATGCCAGGCGTACCCAGGGAACTTGCTGAGCACCAACTCAAGGTAATTCCAGGATCTAAAACCGTCAAACAAGGTCTCCATCGATTTGACTGAAGAAGACGGGAGGCTATTGGCAAGGAAATTATCCGGCTATTGACAGCTGATTTTATCCGGGAAGTTATACATACTGAATGGTGCTCTTAGGATGTGTATAGATTACACCGGCCTGAACAAATTATGTCCAAAAGATAGGTTTGCGTTACCGCGAATCGATCAAATAATAGATGCCACTGCTGGCTCTGAGCTTTTATGCTTTTTGGACGCTTATTCCGGGTACCATCAAATACGCATGAAGGAAGAAGACCAAATCAAAACCTCCTTCATAACCCCATATGGAACGTACTACTACATAACCATGCATTTCGCCTGAAGAACGCAGGTGCAACCTACCAGCATTGCATGCAACAATGTTTGCATAGCCAGATTGGCAAAAATGTTCACGTTTACATGGACGACATTGCCGTCGTTTCCAAGGAAAGGGACACGCTCCTTGACGATTTGCGAGAAACCTTCGAAAATTTGCGCACTTATAAAATGAAGTTAAATCCATTAAAGTGCGTATTCGGGGTTCCCTCAGGAAAACATTTGGGTTTCATCGTTTCTCACAGAGGAATAGAGGTAAACCCGGAAAAGATCAAGACAATCCTAAACATCTCAAGGCCTACGTGCTTAAAAGATGTACAAAGATTGACGGGTTCTGCAGCTGCCGTCAGCAGGTTCATAAGCCGGCTAGGAGACAAAGCTCTGCCATTGTACAAATTGTTGAAGAAATCCGACAAATTTGAATGGGCAGAAGAAGCGGACAAAGCATTAACCGAGTTAAAAGAAATCTTGATGAAAGCTCCAATTTTGGCATCCCCAAAAGACGAAGAACCCATGTTACTGTAGCTCATAGCGACAAACAGGGTTATTAGCGCGGTGATAGTTGTGGAAAGGCGGAAAGACGAGCAAACCATACCAGATCAGCATCCGGTGTATTATGTAAGTGAAGCTTTTTCCGATTCCAAGCAAAGATACCCGCACTATCAAAAACTGGCATATGGCGTATTTTTCGCATCTCGAAAACTCCGTCATTATTTCTAAGGACATTCCATAACAGTGGTATGTAAAGCACCACTAGGGGATATAATCATCAATGCGGACGCAACAGGCCGAGTAGCCAAATGGGGCATCGAGTTGGCTGCGTTTGACATTAAGTACCAACCCCGGACGGCAATAAAATCTCAGGTGTTGGCAGATTTCTTTGCTGATTGGACAAAAACAATGGAAAACACACCAATGCCGGAGTCGGAATACTGGGTTATGTATTTTGATGGATCCAAGATGAAGGAAGGCGCTGGAGCTGGTGTAGTCCTAAAATCCCCCAAGGGAGATACAATGGAGTATGTATTACAAATGCATTTCAACGCGAGCAATAATGTGGCGGAATACAAGGCTTTGCTTCATGGCTTGCACATTGCAAAAGAAATAGGTGTCAAAGGCATCTTATGCTATGGTGACTCAGATTTGGTACAGCATCAGCTCAACCAAACATGGGACGCCAAAAGTCCCATCATGGCCGAATATCGGAGAACGGTGGACGAGTTTGCAATTTGCTTCCTGGGATTTGAAGTACTTCATGTCAAAAGGGAAGAGAATTGGAACGCGGACGCTTTAGCCCGCATGGGCTCGGAAAGAGTGAAAACCCTGCCACCAGGTGTGTTTGTCCAGCATTTGCACGAACCATCCATAAAAGGTGGAGATGTCGACTATCCTCTGGTTTCCGTGTCAATTGAAGTCCTACTCGTTAACCCGGATTGGACAATTCCATATCTAAACTTCTTAGTAGATCAGAAGTACCCGGATGGAGCAGACGAGGTATTGCAAAGACAAATAAAACGTTGATGCAAAGAATACACGGTAATCAATGGTTGCCTGTATAAACGCAGCACTACCGGAATTTTTCTGCGATGTATTTCGACAGAAGAAGGCCGAGAAATTCTGCAAGAAATCCATGCTGTAAATTGCGGACATCATGCTCAATCAAAAAGCATAGTTAAGAAAGCATTCCGTGCAGGTTTTTCTGGCTAACAGCCAAGACAGATGCCGAACACATAGTCAATATATGTGCCACATGTCAGTATTACGCCAAGCAGACGAATATGCCAGCCCAAGCACTCAAAACTATCCCTATTACATGGCCATTTGCGGTCTGGGGCTAGATATGATGGGACCATTCAAGACTGCAAGAGGTGGACTCACACATCTACTCGTTGTAGTGGATAAGTATACCAAGGGGGTGGAGGCAAAACCCATCAAAAAGCTTGACGGCGTAACAGACAGAAATTGCATCATTGATGTAGTCATGAGATACGGCGTTCCACATAGCATAATAACCGACAACGGGACAAATTTCTCTATCGGTGAGTTGGCAAAATATTGTCGACAAACAGGAATACGCCTAGATCTTGCATCTGTGGCACACCCACAATCCAATGGAAAAAATTGAAAGAATGAACAGTTCAATCATGCAAGGAATACGCCCAAGACTCGAATCTCCTGTTCATAGAGAAGCTGGAGCATGGGTGGAAGAGTTACCCTATGTGCTTTGTAGTATTCGAACGACACCAAACAGGTCAACAGGGCAAACCCCGTTTTCCTAGTTTACGGCGCGGAAGCAGTCCTTCCAACGGACATGAACCATGATAGCCCAAGAGTGCAGGCTTTCAATGACTTGGATGCCGAAAGCGCACGACAGGATGCTGTCGATCTCTTAGAGGAAAAACGAGAACTTGTGCTTCAAAGATCTGCCATTTATTAGCAAGGTTTACGATGTTACCATAGTCGGAAAATCAGGCATCGTTCTTTTAAAGAAGGTGACCTAGTGCTAAGATTGGTACAACAAAGAAAGCACAAATTGGCTCCAGTTTGGGAAGGACCATTCGTCATCAGCAAAGCTATGAAAAATGGATCATGTTATCTTGTAGATATTCGAGACACGGAAGATGATCCCGAAAAGCCGAATCGCAAAAAAAAGAGAAAGACCCTGGAGCATCCAGCAGTTACGTCCCTTCTATACTTAGTTCAATTTCTATGTAAACATCTTTGAGATCATGAAATAAAGTTGTTGGAATTCATACATCTATGTTTTTTACATGTTTGTTATAGTATAAGGCATATTCCGTCTTATCTATTTCCCAATGATCTTTCAAAATACTCAATGTTAACCCGAATTGTGCCTGCGTGCTCGGTGTTAAAAAACTGAATGATTTTCAGCCTAAAATGGCTTAAGGAAACCCAGATTGTGCTTGCGTTCCTGAGTTTCATTCAAAAAATTCCTTACTATTCTCTAAGTATTATCTGATTGTTTTTATGCTGGGTCGCTGGAGCTAGTAAGTAAAAATGCCTTTAGTATGATCCATGTTTCCGAGTTTCGACTGATTGGTTATACCCAGTCACTTGGCATGAAGATTAAAATACTATCGAGCCATTTCAAACACTAAGGACAGTTAAAGCATACAAACCAGAGAGCTTAGAAGATAAAGGAATAAAAACCCGGAAAACTTGCAAAAGACTTAATAAATATTGCTGCAAAAGCGGAGTACTTGTTTATACAAAAGAATAGAAAACATTACAATAAGTTTACATTGTAAGATCAGCAATGCTTCTATTTCCTATCTTCTACCCAGGACAAGGCATTTCCCTTCAGGCATCCGAGTCGTCTTCACTGCTGGATTCCTCGGGAATATCTAGAATGGTTTCTTCCGGATAGAAGGTGGAGATGTTGACCATGGTAGCGATCTTGGTGGCGTGACCTTTGATGGCTTCAAAAATGTTGGCCCGCTGCGCCTCCGTGTATCCTTGCGGGATGCCGGACGCCACGCGCCAAGATTTGGCGTCAGGGTAGTGCATGCGCATGAGCCCTAGAGCCATGCGCGCACCACCACGCACCGCGGAACGAAGGATGGACTCCCTGGACTCCGCCACCTCCACGATAGCTTCCGAAAGTTTTGCAACTTCCGGGAACTCCCCAGTCCTGGCGGGAAGGCATTTGTTGACCAGCAACATCCCCGCATCCTTGATTGCGGTGAATACCTTCCCAAAAGCTCGGATTTTCTCAATTCGAGTAAGCTTGGGGCTATCTTCTGTTTCAGTAAAACACAAAAGGTGTTAGCAAAAACAGAGAAAGATGTAAACATGGGAAATCCGGTAAAAGGTAAAGTACTTACCGAGAATTTTGTCCATCTCGGCGCCTTCCTCCAAGCGCTGGTTCAAGGCATTCTCCAAGTCTTGGATGGTGTCCTTATCCTTGGCTGCAGGCATTGGACTCGGCAATGCCTACGGCCAATTGGCTAGCCTCCAGGTTCTGCTATAACTTCATATTGAGCTTATGAAAATCCAGGTTTTCCCGGCGCACGTTTTCGGCATTGCCGGCATCTTCAGCAATTTGTTTGGGTTTCGCCAAAGAAGCTGAAAATCAAGTAAAAGAGATGAGTTAGAAAACTCGGAAAAATACTTAGAAAAAATTTACACAACTGGAAGAAGAGAAATTTCTTACTTGCTGGTTCCTTCAGCTGTTGCTGAGTGGATACCGGTTCCGCCTCCTTACCTCAAGAATCGAAAGAAGGGATTCCACCTCCTTGTTCTTGATGGTAAGTTTATTGAAAACTTCCAGGTTTATGTTTTCAGTGGCTTGCTGAAACACGGAAAAGAGAAAAAAGAATGCTTAAGTTAAGAACAAGCATAAAAGCGAAAAAAGCATTAAGGCAAAAGCATGCATTTGACTTATTGCTTGGGCGCTAGAGGTATTACCTGGCTCATTTGTTGCAAATCTGAAAAGTTTTCGTTGAATTCTTTTGCATACTCTGCAAAAAGAATACCAACGTGGTGAAGGCCGTCCTGGATGACCTGCCGAGGTGAAAATACAAAGTTATTCCTTACAATTAGTCCGCCTTGTGGCCAAGGACGGATCAGAGGAGCAGGAGCGAAGAACTTCTTAGCCCCTGGACGAATATATCCGAGTTCGTCGAAGGGTTCCTCCTTTACCTTGAATTCTCTGTTAAACGTGGGAATGGGCTCCTCCTCAGGTATACGAGAAGGACCACCCATATCCGGCTCCGCCCTTTCCCTCGCATCCGTCTCGGATGCAATGGGCTGGCTGGTCGGCAATGGGTACTCCTCCGGCTTTGCAGACTGATCTTCTCCCCCAAGAGTAACTGGGGTAGGGGGAGCTGCAGCAGGAGATGGCGCTCCCTTGCCGACAGTGGCCTTATGCTTTTTCAGCTTCTTTGACTTCAAAGAAGTTGGAGCAAGGCTGGAAGGGGAAGGAAGAAGAAGAAAATCCGAGAAATCAATATTCCGAGAAACCAAACCAACTTATGCAATAAAAAGCAGGCAAAGGTACAAAATACCCAGAGAATTACCTGGATGCAACGACGGGAACCCCGTCAAGATCCACCACCTCTTCAGTGGTTGTTGTCCTCTTGCGCTTCCGACCACCGTAAAACTTGGCGTGCAGTTCGTCAAGTTCGGCGTCAGTTGCAAGATCTTTTTCCGAGAGGTCATCGAACTATGGAAAAATATCCGACTAAGTTAAGGAAACAGAGAAAGACGAAAATCCGAGAAGGTTGTCCAAAGAGAAAACATACCATTGGAATCTTATTCCCTTTGTGATACATTTCTCGGCTTTCTTCATATTTGTCACGGGTAGCAACCAGCTGATTGACCCGCTTCTTGAAGTCCCGTTTCGAGAAAGCCTTATCCGTTCCCCTCATTTTGTATTCGCAAAGAAGCCGGGTTCGATGGGCAAGAGGTTGGATGCGACGTCTGAACCAACACAAAACTGTGTCGGTTCCGGTAAGAGGAGGTTTTGACGAAGTGAGCTTGGCAATGCGCCGTTTGATTTTCATCAAATCGTCCGGCAAAGTCTGCACCGCTTCTACTGTCCAGTTATCTTGAGGAATAGCGGCGGCGTTGACAAAAGGTGGAACCCCGGTTTCCTTTCCTAGAAATGGGATGTCTTGATGATAAAAGAAGGAACCCGTCCAGAATTTGATGGATTCCGATGTTTTTATTTTCGGGAACCAATCTTCCCTGAATCTACGCAGGGTGAAAGATATGGTTACACGGGTTGGAAGAGCGCCCTCTAAGGGGTTTTGCTTAATTCCAAAGCAATATTGCCAGAAATCTAATCTAGGCGCTATTCCTAAATACCCTTCAAAAAGGGCCTGGAAGCCGGCTAGATAGAGAATAGAATTTGGTGGAAGGTTGTGGGATTGGATATTGTAATGGCTAAGGATTTCGAGGAAAAAGGCGGAAGGTGGGATTCCCATACCTCTAGTAATGTGCAAGGTAAGAAGGAATCGTTCCCTGGCTCTGGGCGAAGGCTTGGACTCTTTTTCCTCATGCCGCCATTTTCCCTTTGCAATCAACCCTTACTTCTCCATTGTCGGAAGAAGGAAGGAGGGAATGCTGCTCCGGCTCCAATTGTCGGTAGATTCACCCTCATCCTAGGCTCCGGTGGTGGCGGCCGCAGCGGCCGCGACGGCGAGCTCCTCTCCGACGAGAGTGATCTTTTCCTCCGCCGTTTCGAGAGCGAGAGGCGGAGGCGGCGTAGAGGACGACCCGGCCAGGTCATCAGCTACGAGATGCAGATCCTCGTGGGCCTGGCTGCCGAAGATGTTTTCCGGCACGTCGACAGTGGCGCGGCTCGGCGAGTCGAGCAGTGGATCCATCGAGTTGATGATGTCGTCGATGTCCGTGGCAACGGAGTGTTCTTGAGACGCGCGCGGTGAGTCCATTCTTTAGCGACGCGACGAGGACCTCAAGCTCTCCGGCGAGAAGTCCGGGAACGGTGTTGCGCGAGCACGGGCTCTGTTTTGTTCTCACTGGACTAAGGCTCGGGAGCAATGGCGCCTGAGCTGGAAAGTGTGAGGGGAACGGAAGGATTGCCGGAGGGGATGAAGTGGACTATTTATAGCCGGAAATCCTTTACGATGCGCGCTAATGGCATTTTTGACCATTGGATGATCAACGCGTGTCACTCGTCGGCAAATCCGGGAAAAGGATCGACAGGTGATTATGGCTATCTCCTCGTTTCCCGTGAGAATCTGTCAGAGATACGTTTCAGGGTTTCACACACGAAAACCCAAACGTCCCTGACGTCAGCACGATTTCATCGCTGACGTAGGAAGTTCCTATTCCACGAAGGCTCGTGGAAGAAAAAGGCGGATTTCCCGAAATCCGAGTTTCGTGTTAAAGCATGATTTGAAGGAAAAGAAGAATCAAGACGAAGATCCGACATTTCTTGGAAAGAATGCAATTTGACGAAAGACGGCGATTTCGAGTCTTAATCCTTCTTGGGGGCTACTGTCGGATATATACTTATTAGGGGTATATCAGACGGTGTCCTAAAGTGCTGGATTACCAGGGTGGCCTGAATGGTAATGGATTACGGTCCATTAGGCGGCCCAGTAACCTGACGCGCAGAAGCCGGATTCCGGAAGAACCCGGACCACGGCCCACGTGGTACGGCTTGGAGTAGAAGTCGGATTCTTGCCTTCCAAGTTAGAACTTATCATAGTCTTCTAGGTTTCATTTTGTGTAAGCCCTAACCCGGTTATTGTATAAAGCCGGACGGGAGATAAGAAACATATAGACAATAAGCTAGAGGCTAACTCGCCGAGAGGTTGATCCTTGTCGAGTAGCTAAACCTAACTCACATTGTACTTTGTATACTTCAGGCTTCAACTCTGATTTAGTGGGATGGCAGGAGTAGGAACGCCGCATAGTTGCGATGTACCGAACCTGGGTAAAACCATGGTGTCTTTGTTCGTCATACGATCACGTCCCCCCCCCCCCACAACTCTATCGGTAGTCTCATGGCGCCCCCGTCTATGAATTCTACTACGATGTCTCGACAAATGGAACCCTTTTATTTGGATGTTCGTCTTATTGATAATGTTAGAAAGAAACCTTTGGATAGAGTTGATGATGTTCTTATCATGGTTAATAATAATCGTGTCCCCGTTGATTTTGTTGTTATGAATATTGAATGCAATGCTTCTTGTCCATTTTTTTGGGAAGACGTTTTCTTAGAACTGTTGGTGCTGTTATTGATATGAAAGAGGGGAATATTAAATTTCAATTCCCACTCAAGAAAGGTATGAAACACTTTCCTAGAAATAGAATGAAGTTGCCATTTGATTCTATTATTTGAAAATTTTACAATTTGGATGTTTCTTCACTCGAAAACACTTGATTCCACTTTTATGGGCCTAGCTAAAAGGCGTTAAAGAAAAGCACTTCTTGGGAGATAACCCATGGTTTTATGTTTGCTTCGTTTTTATCTGTTTTCTTTGAGTCAAGGGGTTGTATACTTATGTAGCAACTCATTCGTATTTTTATTTTCACGTTTTAGTTGTGCCAAGTAAAGTTTCCAACGAGAATTGGAGTTGGTTTTGAATTTCTACGCGGGAAACAGATTTCTGCTGTCCACCGTAAAAAATCGTATAATTCAGGATAATCAGAATGACCTGAATTTTTTTGTACTTATTCCTCAGATAATTCCGCAACTTTTCATTCTTTAAGTTTTTCGATCTGCGCAACATAAGTTCCCCGAAATTTTTTGTCTTTACAGATTGTTCTGGTTTTGACAGATTCTGCCATTTTTCTTGCATTTGCTCTTTTACGATGTCAAGTGGATTTCTTTGCTTCACGAAACATCAGTGTCTATAGCTAATTTTAAAATTATCAATAGCACTTGGGCCCATACAGAACCTATGGAGTTTTTATTGTTGCACTAACCCTTCAATGCGAATTACTCGTTGAGTGTGGTGTGAAGGAAGTTTTCAAGGGTCAAGAGAAGAGGGTGATAGTGATCAAGAAGAGTGCAAGGTCAAAGCTTGGGGATGCACCCGTGGTTCATCCAAGAAAATTTTAATAAGACTCAATCATGTAATCTTGGGGATGCCCAAGGCATCCCCTTCTTCATCAACAATCTATCAGGTCACTTCTATTGAAACTATATTTTTATTCGGTCACATCATATGAAGTTTGCTTGGAGCGTCTGTTTGTTTTTCTTTTGTTTTCTCTTGTTTTTTTTCCTTGCTGCAATAATATAGTTGGACCCTACCATTCTTTTTTTGGGAGAGATACACGCTCCGCTTTTTCGTTTGATACTCGTTATGCTCGTATTCTTAGTTTTTCTTCTAGATGTTGCAAAATTCATGTTTAGCTCTTGTTTTCATTGCATCTCTTATTTAGAGTTGTTAGTTTTAGTAGTGTTGTTTGAGTACTCTCATGTTTTCTTGCTATAACATCGAGAGAGTTTTTGTTAAAACATATTTTGTATGGTGCTTGTTGGGAAAACAAACTGCTGCTTGAAGTAGAATTTATAACGGTGCAAGTAGAAGCTTGTATGGAATGTGGCTAGACTTTTTCGTATCATGCTAGATGTTATTTTAATTCTAAAGCCTAGTGGTTATTTAGTAGAATGCTTAGTCTCAAATATCTAAGAGTGTTTAATGTTCTGTTTAAAGAATCATGAGTAGTTCTTGTCATATTGAAGCATAAATCTGTAGTGTTCTCCTTTGAATGTTTTATTTGGTTGACTTGGCGCATGCTCACGCCATGTTTATGACTATGAACCAGTCACCTATAGCCTCTATGATCATTTAGTTTTTGAACTTGTGGTACCACTTATGCTTTGATTAATGATGTTTATGTCGCTATGCATGATTATGGCTCTTATGCTCTCTTGATTTGTCGCTCCCAGTCTTTTGCTAGTCTCCACCTGTACTTAGTATGAGCTCTACTCGTGCATCTAACAACCAAAAACCAAAGTATGCCCAATGTGTCCACCATACCTATCTACATGTGGTATTTAACAGTCACTTCAAAGTAAATTTCTCATGTGTTACCTTCAAAACTTTCAAAATTACTCATGTTTTGTGCTCCTGTTTTAGCTCATGAGGACGTAAATAGAGAATCTTTATCTCACTTGTTAATTGGAATTTCACACCCTGTACTAGTGGCTTCATCTTCTTATCCAATTGATATAAGAGCTGACAGTGGGGTGCCTAGCCCCAAATTAATAACAACAAATTATCTTCACTATTTTTGCCTCTAATTTATCAGTCAAAGTATAATTGTGTAAACAAAAGAGAAAGAGGGATGACCTTCTACCCATATGCGTCCTTCTATGGGATCTGCTCTTATGAAGTCTAGTTGGCTTGTGACATACTGTATTTTCTGTTTACCATTCGTTGACATAAGCATACACCTCTCTAACAAAAATAGACACTCATCCACGTTATGTGATTGTTGGCAGTCACCCCGAGGATTAGGTTAGCCATGGTTTGTGTAAGATATTTGGGAGGAGTGTCAAACTTTTATACCTCTCTTTAATAAAATAAAAGCTCTCACACATGAGTGATCCCTGCTTCCCTCTGCGAAGGGCTTTTCTTTTACTTTTATGTTGAGTCTCCATCTTCTAACTTTATGCACAATTGAGAGAGTATAGTTGCCATTCTGAGTTTTATGTGCATTTGTCCCAGAAACATTATTAATTGATTCATGATGTGTTATTGTTTGTTCTCTAATTATTTGTTATAGTCTTCCTCATGAACTTTGAAGGTGTCCTGGAATTTATGTTTTGCCCCACTCTTAAGGACTAGCGAAATACCACTTTGCCATGTTTTCTCTATACTTGAAACAAACGTATATCTTTCGATGCATTGTTATTCATGATCTTTTATTTGTGTTAATTCTCATGATGCAAGGTGATTACTATGCTTTATTGTTAAAATTATATTTATCATGTTTGTATTGAAGTTCTATGATCTCAGCTTACTTATGCTTTTACATTATTGATGATCAAGTTTATGTTGGTAGCATGTCACCTCAGAAATTATGTGTTTTTATCGTTTACATACTCGAGGACGAGTAGGAACTAAGCTTGGGGATGTTGATACGTCATAAACGTATCCTTAATTTCTGATGTTCCATGTTGTTTTCATGTTGTTTCCTACATGTTTACTATACACTTTATGTTCTTTTTATCGATTTTCCGGACTAAACTATTGACAAGATGCCACAGAGTTGGTTCCATTTTTATGATGTTTTTAGTTTAAGAAAAGTTGTTCTGGAAATATTCTCGGAATTGGAAAATTCAAAGTCCGGAAATCTTAGAATTCCCGAAGGTTCCACGGAGTCCCGAAGAGGCCCGGAGGGGGGCCACAGGGGGGCCACACCATAGGGCGGCGCCCCTGGCCACGCCATGGGGTGGTGTGGGCCCCTCGGGCCTCCACTGCCTTTGCCCTTTCGCCTATTTATACCCCCGATATGCCAACCCTAAAAATATACCACTTCGTCCCGAGAAACACCCGAGGCCGCCGTCAGCGTCATCCCGAGATGAGGGGTTCTGGAGCTCTCCCCGGCACCCTGTCGAGAGGGGGATTCATCACCGGAGGGGTCTACACCACCATGCCCTCCTCCGAAGTGATGCGTGAGTAGTCATCCCTTGACTACGGGTCCATAGCAGTAGCTAGATGATTGTCTTCTCCACTTTGTACCTCATGTTTAGATCTTGTGAGCTGCCCTACATGATCGAGATCATCTTTATGTAATGCTACATGTTGTGTTTGCTGAGATCTGATGAATGTTGAATTTTATGTCTTTTGATTATCAATCTATCATGTTATCTTCATGCATATGTTATTTATGATCTTTCATGCTCTCCGTTATTAGTAGATGCTCTGGCCAAGTAGATGCTAGTGACTCCAAGAGGGAGTATTTATGCTCGATAGTGGGTTCATGCCTCCTTTGCATCTGTGCTCGAGTGATAGAAACGTGACGGGTGGAGGATGAGATGTTTCCATTAGGGAGAAAACAACGGTGTTTACCTAGTTTACATTGTTTACATTACACACTTTGCTTACTCCAATAATCTGTTGCTTGCAACTTAATACCCAACGTTTGTTCGGATGATATTCGGAGGGTGGATTATTAGACATAGATGCAGTTGGATGAAGGTCTATGTATTTTGTTGTAATGCCCGCATGAATCACATAGAAATCTTTATGTCTTGCATATGCACTATGGTGTAGCCTTCATTTCTGTCAATTGCCCAGCTGTAATTTGTTCACCACACATGTTATTTATCTTTGAATGGATGTGTCAACAGACACCGACAAGCTTTGGCGATCGGTTCAATTGGATCGCTCTCTCGGTTTGGTTGGTGTCTCCGGGTGAAAGCCCAGATTCAATTAGATCGGTGTGATGGCGGCGTATTTGATGTCGTCCCTTCGTTGGAAGCATCGCGCTTGGGACCACGGCTTGGATCTCCTTGTTACTTTCCTCCGTGTTCGCCGGTGTCCAATGTTGGTGCACAGCGGCGCAATGGACGCCACTGCCGGGGAGTCCAAGATGGCGCCTCTCTCTCGGGACCGACCAAGTCCCGCCGTCTACTTGCCACCTCCTTTAGGCATCAAAGGTGGATGGTGCGTCGACAAGGAAAGTTCAGTCGGAGATGTCGGTCTTTGGAGGTGAACGGCGTCGGTCGAGACAGGATGATGATACTCTGTATAGGACAGCTATTTTTCTGTGTATTTCTGGTGTCAGTGGTGGTTGTCTTCGTACTAGCCAGGTGTGGAGTGTGTGCTGTATTATGCTCTTTGATATGGGGTGGCCCGATCTTCTCTATGAGCAACTCGAATTTTGGTGGATATTTTGATATCTAGTGCCTCACTGAAAACTCTCCTTGGTTAATCTCTGATGCCAATGCAACAACAATCAATCCCTTTGGATATTCACAACTACACACTCTTGCACAATGTAGTCACTGACTACGAGGTGGCCCTGTATCTCCTTATTCCCAATGGAATAGTTGATAACACGCAGAATTTGCAAAGGGGTATACTTCAAGATGAATGCTTCAACCAATACAATCTAGATGTTCTAGGGTTTTTGGTTTAAACGTAGTCTACCCTCTCAACTCGCATGTTGGAGGTATATAAGAGGGGTAGAGGGTGCAGCGACAAGTGTCGTGCGCAAGCACACCTAACCCAACTCGGACTGGACTCAAGTTTGGACTCAGATAGGATACTGATATGTCTCAAACGTATCTATAATTTTGATGATCCATGTTGTTATTATATCAATTGTCACATATTTTGTTTACACTTCATACCATTTTTATGCATTTTCTGTGACTAACCTATTAACAAGATGTCACAGTGCCAGTTCTTGTTTTCTCTACTTTTCTCTTTCAGAAAATCTAATCGCAAAATATTCTCGGAATTGGACGAAAATTAGCGTACGCACATAATATACCAGACGACTCCAGAAGCCCGAAGGGGAGCAGCCGCCGACCCAGGAGGCGGCCACGCCACACCAGGGTGTGGCCCACCCCTGGCCGGCTCCCTCCTGTGGCATGGGCCCCTCGGGTGGCCACCGACGATGCCCTTTCCCCTATATATTCCTTCTGCCCCGAAAAATCTAAATGCCCGATCGATATTCCCCGATCCAGCCGCCGCCGCCTTCCTCAACTCTAGTTCGGGAGGGTTATGAAGCTCTTCCCGGCATCCTACCGGAGAGGGGAATCATAGCTCGAGGGCTCTACACCGCCATGCCTACCTCCGTAGTGATGCGTGAGTATTTCATCATTGGACTACGAGTCCATAGCAGTAGCTAGATGGTAGTCTATCCACTTTGTGCTATCATGTTTAGATCTTATGAGCTACCCTACATGATCAAGATCATCGTTATGTAATGCTACATGTTGTGTTTGCTGGGATCCGATGAATATTGATACTATGAGCAAGTTGTTTATTTACCCATATGTATATGTTCTTTTTATCTTGCATGCTCTCCGTTGCTAGTACATGTTTTTTGGTCAAGTAGATGCTTGTGACTCCAAGAGGAAGTATTTATGCTCAAACTTGTTAAATTATGTTGAAATATTTGATTTTCGGCGATTTGTGTGCCAAACTTTGTGATAAATATATGTTATGTGCCGAAATCATGCCGAATTTGGTCGAATTTTATCGAACTTGGGAGAAAACCGACGAAACTATGCAAATTCGGGCGAAAACAAACCGTTTGGCGCAGTTCGCCTGGGTACGCAGCTAGGAAGCGACGCCCCCAGGGCGAAATATAGTGTCGGGCGCCCCCCGGGAGGCGCTATTTAGCGTCGAAAATTGGCCCTTGGGGGACGAACGGCTGGAGATGCTCTTAGAGCATCTCCAGCCGTTTGCCCCCCAGCGCACCCGGCGAAACCGCTTGGCAGCCTCGGTCGGCGAACATTTCGGCCTGGGGGGCTAGCGTTTCCAGTTGCACCCCTAGGTTTCGACAAACAAGGGGGAAAATTAGACGAATTCAAAAAACTCCTTCCCGCTTGAAAAAAGGCCAGGTTCGGTGATCAACAAGCCACAGTACGGCGACCATCATGCCACAGTTTGGTCATCAACGGAATGACAAAAGTAGGTCATAGCACGGCGACAAGGTCCAGCGACGATTATCAGGCGGCTGGCTCCTCGGGCGAAGCAGCGGTCTCGGGGGCGGCGGTGACCTCGGTCTCGGGCGCGGCGGTGGCGTCCGGCGCGGCGGTGTGCTCGAGCGGAGTGGCGTCGTTTGCTGCGGCGGTGCTGGCCATTGTCGTTGTCATATGGTTGAGGATGGCCGAGCGCTCCGCCATGTACCACGCCTTCACCTGCGGGTCCATCGCCGCTGGGTCAGCGCCGACCAGAAAGGCCAGGTCAGTGTTCCGCTTCTTCGCCGCGACGTTCGTCTTGAGGAGATCCAGCTTGGCCGTCTGCTTCTCCATGAACTCGTCCCACCTAGACTTCGCCTGGAGCTCCCTCAGTGCGGCGTGGGTTTTTGCGTCGGAGATGCAGAGGTCGATCGACGCTTGCAGGCGCTCCGCTGCGGGCGCCGAGTCCCTCGCCGCCTTGGCCTTCTTGTCGCCGATCGGGCGATCCTCCACGGCGTCTGGCGGCGCGTCGGGGTTGTAGACGTCGTTATTCTTGACGAGGGACAGCCGAACCTCCTTCCACTTCTGACATGTCTCGATCCGGGTGAAGACGTGCAGATACCTGAAATCGCCGTCGTTGTTGTCCTGGCGGTAGAGGTCGAACATCCGGACAATCTGCACAAACACCGGCATCGATCGGCGAAAGACATGGCGAAAGGTGGCGCCGATGGGAGAAAGTGGATGGAGTATACCTGCCAGTCAAGGCTGGCGCCGCTCTCTGGCCGGGACTGGACCTCCTCCTGGATGACATGCCATCTGTTGCACGACTGCTGGATCGCCGCCCAGTGGTTGGCCATCGCCTTCTCGCCGCGGTCCATGTGTATGCCTTTGAACTTGGGGGTCGACCATCTTGCGCTCGTCGAACGCCGTCTTCACCTGGCGCCAGTAGTTGTCGGCGTTCTGGTTCGCGCCGGTGATCGGGTCAATGCGACGGTCTTTCCTGCTTCGGCGAGACACTCGTCTTCCTTCGTCGACCACTTGATCCGCGGTTCTCCCAGCGGTTTGCCCTCCTCCCGGCGCTTGCGTTTCCCCTTGGCGGCCACCTGCGACATCTGGCTGGCTCAAACTCTTCCACCTCCTCGTCCAGGTCGACGTCGTCCTGTTTGCCGACCGTCGTATCCATCTCCTGCGAGTCGACCTGCATGAAGAAACCGGGAGACGAGGCAGCGGCCGCCGAGCCGGAGGCGATGATGTCGTCCATCTCGGCCTCCATGGCGCTGAACTGCAGCACCGAACTTGAGCTGCCACCGGGGAGAGGGCCACGACGCAGAACTTGAGTGTGGAGGGACGATGAGTGGGCATACGAGGCCGGGGAGTAGCCGTAGGGAATGTTGAGGTCGCGGCGAAGACGGGCGCCGATGGGGCGCGTGGCGGTGCGTGGAATGAGGTGTTGGGGTTGAAGCCGCCGAGAGGGTCGACGTCGACGTAGTCCGGCGACGGGGAGTACCTCCACACCTGAGGCGAGAAGCCGGCCGCCGGATATGCGACGCTCGGCTGGCTTCCCCACGCCCCGTGCATGTACGGGCTTGACACCGAGTGGGCGGGCTAGGCGGGCTGCTGGGGAAGCGGGGGCGTAGGCTGGCGTTCCGCCGCGTTCCTCGCCATGACGGCGCGAGACTCCTCCTCTTCCGCCGCCGTCGCGTCCCTCATCTTCTTGGCTTCCGACCTGCGCCGCCTGTCGTCGGTGACGGTAGTCCTGCGATCCAGGTTGGCTTTCCACTCGGCGTTGGTCATGACGGCCGGCCTCGGCAATGGTCTCCTCGTCCTCCTCGCCTTGGGCTTCCCATCCTCTACGGCGGCGGCGCGTGGCTGCTTGTATTTTTTCAGCGCCATGGCGGGCGGAGATCTATGGAGGGAAGAATGGGCGGGAGCTGGGCGGGCGTGGAGGTAGTTGGGCGCGATGGAGGGAAAACGGGGGTAAAATGGCGCGAAACCCGGCCACAGCCGCCGACAGGATGGACCCACGCGTGTTTTCGCTTCATCCGGCGCCCCCAAGAGCCCCTCAGTGCCCTGGGTTCGGCCTAGGTTCGCCGGTCGCTAATTTGGGCCGAACCGGCACTATCACACGTTCTAGGGGCGCGGCTGGGCGAAAATCGGCGTGCCGGCGCAAAAAAAAAGGGGTCATGGAGGACTCGTGGGAGGACGGCTGGAGATGCTCTTAGGCGGCAGCGTTAGGCGCCGGGAGGAGTAGCGTCGACAGAGCAGAAGGGTTGAACCTGCATGGATGGTGGGGCCGAGAGTAAGAGCCGCGAGTACGGGTGCTGACATCGGGTTGCCCCGTTTTGGTGACGATGGAGCTTGTGACACTTAGCATGCATCACCTCGCGCGAGATGGATTGGACGGCTCGTAGGTGTACGCTCGAAAGTGCCAAATAACGCAGCTGCACTTTAAAATATTTGGGTTTATTAAATCAGTATAATCTGGACATAATGTCTGCTGTCTACGTGCACCTCTTTTTCGTTTTTTTTTACGTGGTCTATGTGCGTCTTTTGTGACATAGAGCCGTAGAGTAGAGGTTTTTTGTTTTTAACTTGTTTTGACGCCATGCTCTGAATTGGAGTATGGCTCGGGTCGCACGCACACACGGCTCAGGTTCATGTTGGATTTGGGTGGGAGGGCCTGTGGGGCTCCCAAATCACAACCGACTATTCATTAAAAAAAAAACGAGACTTACCACGGTCTCCCTCCCTACATATACCAGGCAGGGGAGTCTATCCCGATCGATCTCTGATAATCTGCCTTTGGACATCCGTAATTCATCATGGAGGCGGCGCAGCAGCCCGGCATGGCCGATCTCGCCGCCCGCCTCATCAAGCGACTCGCGGACGCGGAGAGCAACAGCAACCTGGTCTTCTCGCCGCTCTCCATCTATGCACTCCTCGCGCTCCTGGCCGCCGGCTCCAGCGGTGACACCCTTGAAGAGGTCCTCCGCGTCCTTGGCGCGCGGTCGCGCCGCGAGGTAGAGGACTCCGTGGCGCGTCTCCTTGACGGCCCCCTCAAGGACACGTCTGGGTCCGGCGGGCCGAGCGTGGCGTTCGCTTACGGCGTGTGGAACGACCTTGCGCGGCCGCTGAAGCCGTCCTACCGCGATGCCGTCGTCGGCACGTACAAGGCCGAGGCCACCGCCGTCGACTTCCTGAACGATCCAGAGCAGGCGAGGCGGCAGATCGACGCGTGGGCCGCGGAGGCCACGAGGAACCTCATCACGTGCATCGTTCCGCCGGGACGTCCGGACCCGACAACCCAGCTCGTGCTGGCCAACGCCATCTACTTCAGGGGCAAGTGGGAGCTGCCGTTCTACGAGAGCCAGACCACAAACAAGCCCTTCTACCGGCTCGACGGCACCGCCGTTGCCGTCCCGTTCATGACCAACTACTCGAGCCACTACATCGCGGAGCACGACGGGTTCAAGGTGCTCAAGCTACGCTACAAGAGATCACCCGACGCCCGGTTCCACCACTGCATGTGCATCTTCCTCCCGGACGCGCTCGACGGCCTGGGGAGCCTGCTCGACAAGGTCACGTCGTCCCCAGGCTTCCTGCGCGAGCACATGCCGAAAAGTGCAGTCAAGGTCGGCCGGTTCAGGGTGCCCAAGTTCGAGCTCTCCTTCGGGAGCAGCGTCACCGACGTCCTCAAGGATCTGGGGCTCCGGCTACCTTTCGCTCTAGAGGCCGACCTCTCCGAGATGCTGGAGGACGATGGCTCCAACCGGCCGCTCATGGTGCGGGACGTGATCCAGAAGGCTGTCATCGAGGTGAACGAGGAAGGAACCAGAGCTGCCGCTGTGACATATTCACCTAGTAGTCCGACATGCAGTCCATATCCGTCGCCGAGTGTTGATTTCGTCGCCGACCACCCGTTCGCCTACTTCATACTCGAGGAGGGGTCAGATGCGGTCATGTTCGCGGGACATGTTGTCGACCCTAGCAACGGTACCGGGGTGGTGATCCCGTCCCCTGCCCCGTTTCAGGAGCACACCACGACCGAAAGAAAATCTGACGACGCCCTCCCTAGATACAGTCCAGTGTCGCCGACATATAATCCATCATTCCCTAGATACAGGCCATATTCGCCGGTATATCAGTATCATCCATCAGCCCCAACATACAGGCCGATGTCGCCGGCATATTTTCCATACAGTCCAGTATACAGACCGCCTGTTCCGTCTGAGTCGGACAGGTTCGGTCCAGCACCATATCGTCCGACACCACCGTCGTACACAAACCGGCCATATCGGCCACAAGAGGTGAATGAAATGAGCAGGAGCAGCCTGCCCAAGGACGCAGCGACGGGAGAAGATGAGTTGCCAGTAGAGAAAATAGAGTAAATATTTTGCCTATTTTTTAAGAACGCCGGATTACATGCAAAAGAGTTTTTTTTTATCTTAAATGAATACTTATAGTATGCATTGATCTTGTGCCCCGACCAGTCCTCGTGAAAATGCGGGGATTGAATGACTAGATTTGTCAGCAAGATGCTTCTTCTGCCTGATGTGGATTGTCTCTCTTTTGTAATAAAACTTAATAGTAGTAATACACTAATTCATGTATAGAAGAGAGAAAGTGGTGGTGGATGTATGAGGCAACAAGGTCCTATGGTTATCTTGAGCTTCTGCTGGAAGAAAACCAATCAACTACCCAGAAAGAAGATGAGTTTTGAAGCACATTGACAAAACAGAAAAGCGTAAAAGAAACAGAAAATAGAGCGGTGACTACATGGGCGCCGGTAAATTGACATTTCACCACAATATATACACACAACTACCGTACTAGAGTTGGATTAGTTGGCGTGTGAAAGGAAGGACGTGGTCGCCTCTCTTTTCTCCGTTTTACTCCAACGGGATGGAACAAGTCGCCCCTCTTCTCTCCGGTTCCACTGAGTTCCTAAATGGCAATCTATTTTGTCTGAAACGCATCTAGGCAACGATGCAAAAGTTGCCCACATTCACACAGTTCAAAGCAATGTAGCTACCGCTGGATTGCTGCTGGGGTCTAGAAGAACACTGAAGCTAAAGAGTAAAGTTGAAATAAGATGGGCACAAGACCTGCTAAGGATCCAGATAGTTACTTAGATAGCACTAGTATCCAGCTAGTTACTTAGATAGTACTAGGATCCAGCTAGTTAGTACTAGGATCCAGATAGTTACTTACATAATACTAGGCGACTACATGACAACATAGATCGTGACAAGTATCCTGCCACTAGATTTGCTGCTGTTTCATTCTCTAGCAAAATCAGAGTCTCCAGTCTTCGGTTCTAACAACATCAGATTCTCCACCTCGTCACTGCCATTCTTCCCACTAACTGCCCTGCACAACGAGAGATAACAAAGGCATGATAAAAATATATTATTTAGGACAAACCTAGTGCAAAATTAGGACAAGAACATCAGCTTCAGATAAGTACATTCTCGATTTTTCTAGGGTGTAGAAACTTCCTAGTACTCATAACAGAGCGTTTTCAAACTACAGTCAATTACCTTCATGTTATTGCATCATGTTCCACCATCTTTACCTGCATAGGCCCAAACAAACTTCAAAATATATTTAATGTGTATCTAAACTCTGATTTCATGAGTGTAGGTCATATGAACATATTCAAGTGTTTGTATTTTACTAAAATACTATCAATATTGATGGTACTAAATATTAATTTAGGTGCATGTAAAATGTCAGTGAAAGAATGTGATTACATGTACTGTGCAGGAAAAACAAAATATATCTAATTACTGAACAATGATAATGTTTTATCTATGTCTATTGTACAGTACACACATGATAATTTTTTGTAAATGTTTCTACATGAACCTGAAGAATTTAACACTTAATAGCCTCTCATGATTTTGGTGGGAATCTTCAGAAGTGTACAAGCTTAGAAACTCGTGCAAGGGTACATATGGACAAGTATTGTGCGTCTGCGGGATGGGGAGGAGTATTAAAAGATCAACATGTACGACTAAAATTATGTTGCTCCAATCAGTATGGGTGTTTCTGTTGTAAATTACCCACGACAAGATTCTGCCATAAATCAAAGGACAATAACCTTTAAGTAGAAGATTTAAAAACTATGCTCATACCTGTGAGCCGACCTGCCTTTTGTGCCGTTCAGACGCTTCACTTGGTTGCACATGTACTCAACACATTCAGTGCGAGTGGCCTTCCTATGCTCCTTATAATTCCAAAGCTCGGGCACGATGGTTCTGTCCGTCAGTCTGCCACATTCTTTAATTTCCATCAGACAATCCACCACGGCCTTGTACACCTCTTCACCCCATGCAGCACGTAGCTCTTGCAGCTCAACATCATGGACATCAATCTCCTAATCACATAATTAGCAGCAGTGACATCTTATTACTTAGGCATTGGTCTCTAAAAGAACGGTGGGGTTCAGACAAGGTGGTTTGGTAGTACCTTAGGATCATCGCCATCATTCTTAGATGGGAACCACTCTGGGTTCAGCAGCTGCTTCTGCCAAAAGTCGTACAGCTCAGAAGCTTTTTCCTTAGCTTCTTTGAGAGTCAGCTTCTTAAGGCATGCCTGTAGGAATGGCTTGTCACTCAGGTGGCCTATGTTTTTAATTGCAATATTCCGTCCTCCAGTTCCACTGATATCAATAAATCCCTGGAACACATGAAAATTTAATATAATACTAGATCTCATGTCCGTCATTTTTCAATATAAGAGTTCACATAGTGTGATTTGCTTCCAGTATTGCATGTCAACAGGAGATGACCGAACCTTGATCAGCTTAGATTGGATAGCAGAAAGTTCCTTTTTTGCATCCTCGAGCTCAGTGACCAAACCTTGATTATCCACATCTTCACCATTGCCATTAGATAGACGTGGTCGTTTCTTCATTGATCTTATATACACCTGCTTTTATAGAAGTTCGATGTAAAGTAAGCATGCAAAACAAATAACGGTAGAAAAGACCAACACACAAATGCAAATCAGCTAATTTTGCGCATAGAGATTCATCAGGGCAATAACATAGCGCTGAATAACACACATACACAGAAAGCTAGAAAAGCATAATTTTTTAAATCATGAAGATCAATGATTCCACTTGAGAATAATAAAAATGGTCACTATACTAGTTTAGCAGTAATTTTATGAATGACCTGGTAAAATTAAAATATTCGAGGACCCTGTTGCACAGATAAATATCACTTAGACCAACTGCACCAAATAAACAGAACTACGGAAGAACATATTAAAAAAGTCCATGCACACCAAAGAAGCATCAAGATACTAGGCTGCAATCATCAATCAGAACAATATGGGCTTTGCAGATAAGTAAACTTTTGAAGTCAATCACTACTATCCAATCTAAGTCCAGCATCCATGCATCAAAGCATTCATGTACTAGCTTTCATCCAACAAAGCTAAGTTTAGTACTATTCAACAAGTGTGTTCTCCAATTGTTCTAAGGTAAAACTTACTATTGCAGATTGGCTACTCTGAAGACCACTTCCCTGCAGTGCCAGTAGTGCTTGGTTGGACTCCCTTTGCTGGAGTTGTTCCTTTAGAGCTTCGATTTCTGCTGCCTGTTCATCATTCCTTGTAGCCAAATGATCCTTTTGAGCATTCAGTTCCGCAATCAGCTGGTCCTTTTCCGCAGCCAGTTGCACCACCGCTGGTCACATTACCAGTAGCGCGGAACTCAGTTTACTTTCTTAGGATTATATTTAGGATTGTGTGGCAATAGAAAAAGAACTATCTGTATGTTTTGAACAGCTTAAGGAATGAAACTACTCTTTTTTTCATAAGTAGCTAGATGACATCCTAGAATGTGTGCTATCTTACTTTTACAATAAGTATATTCATGTGAAAAATAATGGTCAAAGATGCATACTGGAGTCCAGGACATTATCTATTTATAAACAGGGGGAGTATTGTTTGGCGACTTGTTACAAACAATGTCATAAGTTGGGACATGCATATATGATGCAGAGGAAGCGGGTCAGAAATGCTTCCATTATCTATAAAAAAGAGTACTATTGTTTTCTGATGATCCTTTTATGTTAGTCAACAAAATTCAGCTCTTGTGATATGATTTTCTTAGGTAGTACGGAGTACTATCGCATGATGTCCTTGTCATAGATTTATGATTTAGATGGTTAATTATTAATACATCCTAAAGCATGACATATGTCTATGAGGATCCTACTAAAACACAAGCGTATTTACCATTTTGTTCTTGTTGTAGTTTTCCTTTTTCTTCAATGACACTGTGAAGCACATTGTTGATGTCGACGTAGCCCATATAGGCAGATTTGTAGAAATCGATCTTTGAGTGAACATCAGAAGCCAACACATCAAGGGTTGTCGGCAAACGACATGCATCTCCCTGCTCAGCCATCTAGTCTGCGGGTGGATGGAGAAAATATCAGAATACAGATCCATCTGTCTCTTATCGATCAAATGTAGTGCAAAAGATCAACCCATTTTTCTGCTTTTCCAAAGATAACTATTAGCTGAAATTTAAACATGTATGAAGTCAATGCACTTCGTTAATCGGCCATTGTGCAAGACAATTCTAGCCAAAAAAAAT
Source organism: Alopecurus myosuroides (assembly GCA_028641055.1). NCBI lineage: Eukaryota > Viridiplantae > Streptophyta > Magnoliopsida > Poales > Poaceae > Alopecurus > Alopecurus myosuroides. The sequence continues at coordinate 73,036,273 of CM054063.1, forward strand.
GCACCGAAGTGGTCGCAAGAAAGAGAACAACATGCGAGGAAGAGGTCAATGGGGGAAGAAGAAAGAAACGAACATGAGAGATCCGAAAATCCCAAACAAGAATCGCTAAATGGCTGCTATTTCAGCAGGTGAATGGAATGATGAGATCGAATCCGATGGATTCGAGTACCTTGGGTGGCTGGGTCGATTTCTCACGGCGACCTCGAGGTTTCTTGCTCCTTCCTTGCAGAACACAGATGGAGATGAGGATAGGTGAGTGGGAATGGCAGGCACCGCCTGGAAGCTGCGGTAAAGAGGCAGCGGCAAGAGCACGGGCAGAGAGATCGAGGAGACACTACTCGGCGGAGAGGGCGGCGCATGCAGGCTTTTTGACGTGACACGGACCCAGCATTGACCAAGACGCAGCCACACAGGGGAGGCGTTGAGACCCCATAATTACCGTGACTCTTGGGTACTCGAATCCACGTAAGCGGGGCAAGAGTACCATCTCGCGGAAAATCTGCAACCTTATATTGAGAGAAAAATTATATGGGAACGGGCCGCACCATCTCCCTCTTAGACTGGTGCTAGTGGGGGCGAGAGTGGGGGTGATACCGTCCCCGGCCGGGCGAGAGCGGGGCGACAAGGGGGCGAGAGGCCAGCGGCGGGCGATGGCCGCGTCGCCCGGCGGTGTCGCCGCTACCGCCCGCACTGGTCAGGAGAGAGGGGGCGAGAGGGGGAGGCGGTAGGCGAGAGCGGGCGAGAGGGAGGCGATAGCGGTGCTAGTGGGGGCGGTAGGGAGGAGAGAGAGCTGAGAGTGAGAAGAAAAACTGTAGCCCATGCACTGGCACCGTGGCGTGAGAGTGAGCTGAGAGTGAGAAGAAAAACTGACGTGGCGGGGCTATAGCCCGTGATAAGCCGTGATGCACTGGCACCAGGCTTAGGGAAGCCACAGTGTGTACCAAACTTGGGTGCCAAATAAGCAATTTGGCTTTTGGCATCACTTTTCTACACTGTGGGCATGCGTTGCCAAATAGCCAAAGCCAAAAAAAAGAGGGCATCGGCGCACCTACATGATCCGGCGCCAAATTCGTAAAACCCAATAAACAAATACTCCCTCCATCTCAAATTAATTGTCTCAAAGTTTCACAAAAATGGATGCATCTAGACATAATTTAGTACTAGATACGTTCACTTTTGTTAAACTTTGAGACAATTAATTTGAGACGGAGGGAGTACATGCATGGCTTGTGTCCGTGCTATTGTGCCATGCAAAAGGCTGAAAAGCTGCAGAAAAGCTGTAACTGGTAGGGTCCGCTCCTAAATTATTTTTGCTACGTACGTTGTGGAGGAAACGGACGTAGAGCAACGATGCTAAATTAATCTAGCTGGCCAATTTGGCATTTGGCCATATTGTAGATGCCCTTAGGGTCCCTTTTGGATTGTAACACGTCAGGGCACCTCAACAGAGCTCTTTAAGCCACTAGAGGGTGTTTCCGCAAATTTCGTGGACGTTGCCCACCGTGACGTTTCCTCAAACGCGATCCTAAATAACGACCCGATCAGACTGAGAATTCGTTAGAAAAAATAGAAACCACCTACATATCCGGTAACCATGCACAGCGACATCAAATAAAAGTCTCAGCCAACACAAGTCCGACCATACAACAAATCATCGTCTCGGCCAACACAAGTCCGGCCATCAAAAGGGCACCACCATCACTTTCGGTGCATGCGAGCTCTTTAGGCCACTAGACGTATGTCCGCAAAAATTTGTTGGATGTTGCCCACAGTGACGATCCCTCAGACGGCGATCCTAAATAGACGACCCGACCAGAATGAGATTTTGTTAGAAAAAAATAGAAGCTGCTGAAAGATCATCGTCCGTTTTGGTAATCATATGACAACATAATCATTTGATCTAATGTTTGTTCAATGGATGAAAATGCCCAGGTTATTAGGTTCACTAAGTTTATGGGGCAAATGATCAACTTATATGAAAAGTGCTAGGAGAAACAAATCCAGAAAGGTGAAACATGCAGGGGCGGAGGCTCCGGTGTTTCCACCGGAGGCTCCGCCAAGGATCCGGTGAGGGTCCGGTGGAAGTTCCGCTGAAACCCCTCTCTGTAGCAGGGGAGCGGAACCAGGGGCGGAACCTCCGGTGGAGTTCCGGTGGGCGGAACCTCCGCTAATTCCACCGGAGGCTCCGCCATCCGCCAAACACTTGGCTCACGCGCAAGAAGGATCCGGTGCGCCTCCGGTGGCACCTCCGCCAAAATGCCCTTCTGTTACCACAGGGCGGAGGTACCACCGGAACCTCCGGTGAACATCCGGTGGACCCCATGGTCCAGTGTAAATGGGCTCCGGTGGAGGGTCCGGTGGTTGTTCCGCCAAAACACCCTTCTGTTACCATAGGACGGAAGTTCCACCGGAACCTCCGGTGAGCCTCCGGTGGGCGGACCCTCCGCGGGTACCACCGGAGCCCCCGCTCCAGCGCAAACTAGTTGTTGCGCGGCGCAACTGTGGAGCAAGATGAAGATCAGCGGAACCTCTGGTGCAGACCACCGGAGCCTCCGGTTAAACCACCGGAGCCTCCGGTGTCCTGGACTGCAAACGGTCACTTAAATGCAAGGGGTATAAATACCCCTTCCCCTACCTCTTAAATGCTAAGCTTTTCCCATTCTCTCTCCTAGCCATTAATGAAAGCTTCAACCACCTAGATCTCCCACTCCGTCCACCCAAACACTCCCAAACTTGGTGGGGAGCTAGAGGAGACCTAGATCCACACTTCCACCAAAGGAATCTCAAATCCATCCACCACAACCTAGTAGATCTAGAATCCTACTTGGGCCTAGAAACCTTAGTAGATCTCGTGCTTGTAGTTTCCACCTTGTTGCAAGAAGCTACGGATTGCTTGAGAGCCTCCATCCATCTTGTGGAGTGACCTCAAGTCCTTGTAAGGGTTTGGTCAACGCCTTCAAGTCGACCTCATAGTGGAAACGAGCATCTCCATCACCGGAGAAGCTCAAGGAGAACAAGGTGTGCACAACCGTGCTATTGAGGAGCGCCTAGGTGGCTCCCCACCTCTCCAACGTAGACGTACTTCTCTTTGAGAAGGAACTACGGTGAATCATATCCTTGTCTCCTTGTTTACACTTGTTGTTTGCTCTACTACCTTACGCTTTACTTCCGTTGCGCATATAGCTTTGTTCACATAGGTTGCTCACCTAGTTGCACATCTAGAGAACCTTACTTTATCTTGCTAAGCCCCACTAAAAGGAAAAGAAAAGAAAAATTGGTAGTCAACCTATTCACCCCCCCCCCTCTAGTTGACCATAGTGCACTTTCAATTGGTATCAGAGCCTCGGCTCTTACTAAGGGCTTAACCGCCCAAGAGTACAATGGTCGATGAAAATGCCCCCGGAAGTTCTAGTGCGGAAATGTCCAAAATGGCCGACACTATATCTAACCTACAAGATACGGTTGGAATTCTCCAAACCGAACTATCTAAGGTTAGCTCTAGTGTTAGCTCGGATGTCTCTAGCATGAAGAAAATGATGGAGGCACTGATGGGGAAAACCAAGGAGTCCACGGAACCACCTCTCACTACCGACGATGTTAGCTCGGACGAAGATTCCATTCCGGATATCGATGAGATGGAATCTAACATCGCTTTAGCTAAGGCGAAAGCCAAAGCAAAAGCCGATAAAAAGGCTAAGGGTGGTGTGAGCTCCGAGGGCTCCAAGTCTCAATCGGCTAACGGTTCGGGGTCTCAATCTAAAGTTCCACCACCTCCCAATTACGACTCTATTCACCCTATTGCCACTATGCCACACATGGTTAATGTTGGAGTTCCTCCCATGCTTAACACTAACGAATTTTCTTCTTGGAAGTTCGATATGGAGTCTCACATTTCAGGATCTTGCACCGCATTATGGAGAAGCATTCTATATGGATTTCACCCTCACGATCCGAACAACTTGACTCCAAGAGAGGATGTGGAATTCCAACTCAACAAGACCGCTCTTGTGACTATTCAAAAGGCCCTCCCAAGAGAACATCTTGAACACATTCGCGGTATCAAGACCGCCAAGGAAGCTTGGGATAAGCTTGACTCCTTGTTCCAAGGCAATGCAAGCATCCAATCATCAAAATACGATGTTGCTCTTGACAAGTCCGAGAACTTTGTCATGCATGAAGATGAGAGCCCCGAGGAGCTATATAGAAGAGTGGTCACCCTTGGCAATCAATTAAGGGACTTTGGAAAGGAGGAAATCTCCGATGAGTGGATCAAGAGGAAATTTGTCAAGGCCATAACTCCTTTTGAGAAGAATCTCTCCACTAGCATTCGAACAAGATCCGACTACAACTCACTCAACTCCATTGGAGTCCTTAGTGAGTTCATAGCCATATCTTTGTCTCACAAGAGCGCGGATGATGCTCTTGCTCGCTCAAGAGGCCATGGGAAGTCCCCTAACCTTGCCTTAAAATCTAAGGCCATGGACAAGATAGAAGAAGTGGATGATGATGATGATGATGATGAGGAGGAGTATGAGGATACATACAAGGGTGCCCACAAATGTATTGCTCTTGCCATGCAAGGGTATTGGAAGAGATGGGAGGCTCACAAGGCCGGTGCCCCTAGACCCTCAAGGAACAAGACCTTTAGGAAGAAAGGGGAGCGGCCAAGGACTTGTTACAATTGTGGAAGTGCAAACCACTTCGTCAAGGAGTGTCCTTTTGAGCCACGAGAAGAGAATGAAGGGAAGCTTGTACGCAAGGACAAGAACAAGTCTCCACAAAACAAGAACCTCGCTAGAAGAGTCCCAAGGGCTCTATATGTTCAAGAGGGCCCAACATTGGAAACATACTACTCCGGAGATGAAGGAGAAGATGAAGTCATAGGTGTCGCCCACGTCGCCATAGCTACGACTTCCTCTTCATCGGTCTCTCTATTTGAATCTCCCAATGAGAAGGCATCGATCCGACCTACATGTCTCATGGCAAAAGCCACCGCGGTAATATCTTCCACCTCCAAGTCTACTATCACTAGCTCTCCCTCACTATTGGATTGTGTTGAAAACATTGTTGATGATGAGGAGGCCAAGAACCTAGGATCTTGGTTGTGTAGTCTTGAAGGTGAAACTAAAGAAAAAGTAAAAGCTCTCCTAAGGCAACTTGATGACGCCAACTCTCTCATTGATGAGAAGGAGGAGATCATCACGACCTTGGAGAACCATGGCGGTAGCCGTGAGAATCATGATGACGAACTCGTCAAGGCTCTCGAAAAGGAGAGATCCATGAGAGCTTCTCTTGAAGAGAAACTATCAAGTCTACAAGAGACTTATGCTATTAGTGTTTCTAAGCTTAGAAAAGATAACGAAAAATATCTTGCCAAGCTTAAGAAAGAACATGCCAAATCTCTTGTTTTACTTAAAGAATTTGAAGAGGAAGAGTTGAAGCTAGGAATAGCTCACCAAAAACTTGACGAGGAGCATGACAAACTAAAAGAGGAGTTTAAATCTCTTAAAGAAATCCATGACAAACTTGCTAAGTCTCGAATCAAGCTTCTAGCTCAACAATCTAATAAGCATGTTGCATCTTCATCAAATAGCATTGTTATTGTGCCTACCCCTTCTTCTACAACTAAAATTGTAGGAAAGGAAAGAATTCTCAATGATGCAATAAGCTCTCAAAGTGCCAAGAAAGGGAAAGAGGGACTCGGCTTTGTTTCCAAGCCAAAGAAGAAATCCAAGAGTGTCACCTCCCCCTCCAATAATGTTATCTTTGTGAAAGAGGGTGAGGTGCCCAAAGAAAAGGAGACCAACGCCATTATGAGTGGTGATACCTCTAGGGGGAGCATCACTCATAATGATTTTGCCGGAAAATATAACCCATCTTATGTTCTTATGAAATCTAGAGATGGACATGTTTATGCTAAATACGTTGGTACTTCTTATGGTGATGACTATCATTGGACTATCTGGGTTCCTAAGACCCTTGTGACTAACAAAAGAGGACCCATTGAAGGATGGGTACCTAAATCAAGAAATTGATCTCTTGTAGGGAAACGCTTCCGGGGCACATAGATGGACAGTGGATAGTGGTGCATCCCAACACATGACCGGAAGCCATGACGCAATAAGTAATATTGAACCTCCTCTACCACATCTCAATTGCGTTACAATTGGTGACAAGTCCGAGCTTAAGGTATTGGGACGAGGCAAGGTAGCTATCTCAAATGATTTATCAATTGAGAATGTTCTCCTTGTTGAGTCCCTTGGCTATAACTTGATGTCCGTTCTTCAACTTGCAAATTGTGGTTTTACCTCGTTCTTTAATAAAGAGAGTGTGATTGTCACTTGGGAGACTTCTCTTAAAGTAGCCTTTGTTGGGTTTGTCGAGAACGGCATGTATGTAGTGGACTTCTCTAAAGAAGACACGTGTGCCGCGACATGCCTAATGGCTAAAGTTGATGTGGGATGGCTTTGGCATCGCCGACTAGCCCACACCAATATGAGAATGTTACATGACCTCCAAAGTGGCAATCACGTTCTAGGACTAACCAAAGCTAAGTTTGCTAAAGATCGTGTGTGTAGCTCTTGTACCTTTGGGAAGCAACATGGAGAACAACACCCAACCAAGACAACTATCTCCACCACAAGAATTCTCGAGCTCATTCACTTAGATCTCTTTGGTCCACTATCTTATGATAGCCTCAGAGGAAAGAAGTATTGCTTGGTGATTGTGGATGATTATTCAAGATATTGTTGGGTGTATTTCTTCAAGAGGAAAAGTGAGACTCAAAATAGGGTCATCGAGTTCATCACTCTAGTGGAGCGCCAACACAATGCTACCATCTTGGCCATTCGGAGTGATAATGGCTCGGAGTTCAAGAACTACACCGTTGAGGGTTTTCTTAGTGAAGAAGGCATTGCTCATCAATATTCCACTCCCTATACCCCTCAACAAAATGGTGTTGCGGAGAGAAAGAACCGGACTTTGATGGATGCGGATAGGACTATGATTGCGGAGTTTTCTTCTCCTTATAACTTTTGGGCCGAAGCCGTCTCCACCGCTTGTCATGCTACCAATCGGCTCTATCTTCGCAAGATCTTGAACAAGACTCCCTATGAGATTCTCACGGGCAAGAAACCGGATGTATCTTATTTCAAGGTCTTCGGTTGCAAGTGCTTCATTCGCAAGAAAGGAAAACGGTTGTCAAAATTTGAGACTAGATCTTATGAGGGTATCTTTGTTGGCTATGCCACGAATGCTCATGCCTATAGAGTCTACAACAAGTCCACCGGGCAAGTTGAAGAAGCTATAGACGTAGTGTTTGATGAGGACAACGGCTCCCAAGGGGGGCGTATAGATCATGGTGTTGTAGGAGATGCAATTCCTTCCATCGTCATAAGAAGAATGGGGATTGGTGAAATAATTCCCATTGAGGGTTACCGGATGACGGAGGGAGAAGGACTATGCCCCACTCAAGTGGAGCCATTGACTACACCCATTGATGATCAAGCTATCCAACAAGATGCACCAAGCCCTCAAGCTAACTATCAAGGCCAAGCTAATGAACAAGGCCAAGCAACACATCTAAATCATGATCAAGATTCAATTATTGTTGAGAATTCTCAACCTAGTGGTGATTCATCACCCAACTTTGATCAAGTACGAAATGAAGATGGACATGTCTCCGATGAAGAAGGTGATTCTCAATCAATATCCAAGGAATCTTTGGAGGAGATACTAGCTCGTAGAGCAAAGAGAAGGCTAGAGAATCTTGAACGAGCGGGTCATACGGAGGACATGATTCTTGGACAAGTTCGTGGAAGAGTGGTCACTAGAAGGCAATTGGCGGATTTTAGCAAGGCTCATGCGTTTGTCTCCTTCATTGAACCCAAGAAGGTATATGAAGCTCTCGAAGATCAAGATTGGCTTGAAGCCATGCATGATGAACTCAATAACTTCGAGCGCAACAAAGTGTGGAAATTAGTGTCAAGACCCAAGGATTGCAAAAATGTCATTGGCACCAAATGGGTGTTCAAGAACAAGCAAGACAAAGATGGCATTGTCATTCGCAACAAGGCAAGATTGGTGGCCCAAGGTTTTTCTCAAGTCGAAGGTATCGATTTCGGTGAAACTTTTGCCCCCGTAGCTCGCCTTGAATCCATTCGTATCTTACTTGCTTATGCATCTCATCATAACTTCAAGTTACAACAAATGGATGTCAAAAGTGCTTTCCTTAATGGTCCCATTAATGAGTTAGTATATGTCAAGCAACCTCCGGGTTTCGAGGATCCCAACCACCCCGATCATGTCTATAAACTTGATAAGGCGCTCTATGGACTTAAACAAGCTCCACGTGCGTGGTATGAGCACCTTAAAGAGTTTCTAGTAGATCGCGGGTTTAATGTTGGTTAATCGATCCCACTCTCTTTACCAAGACGGTTGGAGGTGACTTGTTCATATGCCAACTCTATGTGGATGACATCATTTTTGGGTCTACTAACACCTTGTTCAATGAGGAGTTTTGCAAGCTTATGACCGATAGGTTTGAGATGTCTATGATGGGAGAGTTGGAGTTCTTTCTTGGCTTTGAGGTCAATCAATATTATGAAGGGACTTTTATCAAACAAGCCAAATACACTCAAGACATGCTCAAGAGGTTTAATATGAATGATGCCAAACCTATGAAGACCCCTATGTCCACAACCACCGACTTGAAACCCGACCCCGACGGTAAAGAGGTAGATCAAAAGGTATACCGCTCCATGATTGGCTCATTGCTCTACCTTTGTGCATCTAGACCCGATATCATGTATAGCGTAGGTAAATGTGCAAGGTTTCAAGCCTCCCCAAGGCAAAGTCATTTGGAAGCTGTGAAAAGGATCTTTCGGTATCTAGTTCATACCCCAAACTTCGGTCTTTGGTACCCCAAGGGTTCAAGCTTTCAGCTCATTGGATACTCGGATGCGGATTATGCGGGAGAGAAGACGGATAGGAAGTCCACATCCGGGGGTTGTCAATTCCTTAGCCGCTCCTTGGTATGTTGGTCTTCTAAGAAGCAAAATTGCATAGCCCTCTCTACCACCAAGGCCGAGTATATCTCTGCGGCAAGTTGTTGTGCCCAATTGCTATGGATGAGGCAAACCTTGAAGGATTATGGTATTCATTTTGACAAGGTGCCTCTTCTTTGTGATAATGAGAGTGCTATCAAGATCGCCTACAACCCGGTTCTCCATTCCAAGACAAAGCACATTGAGATCCGTCATCATTTCATTCGGGATCATGTTGAGAAAGGTGATATTGATCTCTCATATGTCTCCACAACGGATCAACTTGCCGATATCTTCACGAAGGCCCTTGATGAACCAAGATTTCGAGCTTTGAGGAATGAACTAAATGTCATAGATTCCTCCAACTTCACTTGAAACCTTGCATATCTACCCTCATTATGCATGCTATTAGGCTTAGATGTAGGCATGGACATAGGGGGAGCCCTACTCAACTCATGAATATGCGCTCCTCCTATTATGCGAAAAATAAATCATCATTGCATATCTAGTCATTTGTGACTTATTGTGCTTAAATGTGAGTAGTAATTTTGGACCCAAGATATATCTTCGCGGTGCCAAGTTACACACTCAAACATGGTGGCCTCGGCCACCGACCATTGTGTGTTTTGGATCTTTCACGTTTATCATATCTCCGTCTTGACAACTCGTATGGGTTCGGTCTTCCATGTTTTTGTTGCTTTTTGCGGACCCCATCGAGTAATGTCTCTCGTATAACAGTGACGTTCTTCCAACCCAAGCCCCACTTGCCAAAAACCTTGTTTCCATAGTATTGCTCGTGATTTTCCAATCTTGGCGTGCCAAAATTCAGTTGGGCGGAACCTCCGGTGAAACCACCGGAGGCTCCGCTGGGCCTGTCCACCGGAACCCCACCGGAGGCTCCGCTGGGTCCCTGTGGCTCAGCGGGCCAAAACCTAATGTTTTGGGACAGGGAGCGGAGCTCCGGTGAATCCACCGGAGGCTCCGCTGGCGGGAGCGGAGGCTCCGGTGAAACCACCGGAGGCTCCGCCGGCGGAAATTTTCTGAGGATAAGTTGTGGGCGCGCGGGGGTAAGTGAGATCCAATCTCATTTTCCCCCACCCGCCCCCATCTTCTTCCTCACAAACCGCCGCCGCCCCCAAGCTCTTCGCCGCCGGATTCGGGTGCTCCACCGCGGGGAGGCCTTCTCCTTTCCTCGGGACGCCCCGGGAACCTTCCCTCCTCCCTTTTTCACCATGGATGCAGCCGGTACGTGCTCTCTCTCTCTCTCATCTAGTTGATGGATGAGATGCATAGGAGCTCATGTTCTAGCCTTCTATCTTTGTGGATTTGGTGTATTAGGAGTGGATTTTCCCTAGTACAAACCCTAGCAACCTAGAAAATGCATGTTAGGCTTGAATCGTTGTGATGGTAGGGGAGATTCGTTTGCCCTAACCCTAGATTATTCAACCCTAACACCATGAATATCTTGGTTTGTTGGTTTTGTGCGTGCTATATCGTCTCGAGCTTTACTTGTTCTTCATGTTCTTCTTGCTTTCTCTCTTAGATGCTTCCGGTTCGAGGGGAAAAGGGACACGATACAAGACCACCGGCCGCCGCAAGCCTACACCCGTGGATGAGATCGAGGCCGAACTTGACAGCTCTCAAGGCAAGCGTAAGCGCTTCCCGGCTCCCGAGAAGACCTTGCCAAGAAAGAACACCACACCAACCGCCTCCAAGATGTCCGAGGCTATGTTCTTAAAGGAAAGGGGTGCGAACCCATATGTGATTGCCCGTGATCGTTTGATGCCCCAATTCCGGGGTAAGGATCCTCGTTTTCACACCGTCTTCCAAGGGCAGATTTTCAATGAGATATTGATGAGGAAGTCAAAGGAAAATGTCGTCCCTCAACATGCAATCAATATTGGGCACATGGAAAGGAATCACAAGTACTTTGGAGAGGCTCTTGATCTTATTAACAAGTTTGGTCTTGGTCCTATTATCACTCTTCAACAAGATTTCGACGAAGAGCTTGTTTGTCAGTTTCTTGCCACAGTTCATCTCTCCAATGAGACCGAGCATAATATGATTTGGATGACTAAAGATAAGCAGCTTGACATCACATGGAAAGATGTTGGTGTCATTCTTGGTGGCTACCCCGATTTTGGTCCATTTGCTGCGGGAGAAGAGTTTGCAAACGGATGGTTCCGAGTTCATATCATTAACACCTCCTCACTTGCCAAGGATGGACTTACTCCTCTCTATCATTGGAAGAAATATGCCGTGGGGTTTGTGAAGGGCCTCTATCCCACATATGACATCATGTTGCGCATCTATCGCGAGACCATCAACCCAAAGGCGGGCAATGTGGATGAGATTCAAGGCTTTTTGAAGAACCTTATGCTCCTTACCCATCAACACCGGATGGATGAGACTCCACGCAAGCTTGACGTGTTGGATTATATTTGGAATGAGTTATGGTATGCCATTGCCAACCGGAAGAATGCTTGTTTTGGGCCATTTATCATGAAGATCATCCTTGATGTGTGGAACAAGAATTTCCCGAATGACCCTCTTGATGATACTCATTGGATCTCTCACACGGAAAAGAGGCTTCTCATGAAAGATCACATCGAACCCGTTGTGCATCCCACTCCCGCCGTCCGCAAGCACAAGGCTAGGCCTCGCATCATTGTTGATGAGGAAGAAGCCGAGGGTCCATCTCATCCTCCTCCCTCTAGCAATGCCTTCAAATGGATGGCACGAGCTCTCAAGAAAGTGTTTTGCTTGAACAAAAAGATTGAGCAACATCAATGGGAAGCACATTATGATCGGGAACTCAAGGACCGCAAAAAGGCTCAAGCATCTCGTGAACGTCTCCGTGAAGAGGGTCTCTCCATTGAATCCCCGGCTCTTGATAGTATCACAGATTGGGATGCATGGCAAGCAAAGGACTCCAAGGGCAAGCTCATTGAATGGTCCGAGGAAGAAGGAGATGAAGCCACTAGCTCTCACCACCGTGTTCCCTCCCCGGCTCCGGAAGCCTCTTCCTCCTCCGAGTGATTTGGGACGTTTGCATCTTGGTCTCTCTCTTTTTGGTGTCTTGATGCCAAAGGGGGAGAGATTTATATTAGGAACGGGCATTTGCATGGGTCTCCCTCAAGCTCTCTCGATTTGCATCTTTCTCTTGAGGGAGTTTATTTGAACTATTTGGAACTTCGTTTGTGTCTATTCGTATCTATCGTGAACCTTGTTATGTTATGTTCGTGTGAACCACGTTAGATATTATTTATGTGTTATGTGTGTTATGTGCTATCATTGTCATATCATTCTTATTTATCATGCCTTAGATGATCTCAATATGAAAGGAGCATATCTTTAGGGGGAGCTCCATTCATATGATGTCTATAATCATGAAAATAGTTATGTTGTCATCAATTACCAAAAAGGGGGAGAATGAAAGATCATCGTCCGTTTTGGTAATCATATGACAACATAATCATTTGATCTAATGTTTGTTCAATGGATGAAAATGCCCAGGTTATTAGGTTCACTAAGTTTATGGGGCAAATGATCAGCTTATATGAAAAGTGCTAGGAGAAACAAATCCAGAAAGGTGAAACATGCAGGGGCGGAGGCTCCGGTGTTTCCACCGGAGGCTCCGCCAAGGATCCGGTGAGGGTCCGGTGGAAGTTCCGCTGAAACCCCTCTCTGTAGCAGGGGAGCGGAACCAGGGGCGGAACCTCCGCTAATTCCACCGGAGGCTCCGCCATCCGCCAAACACTTGGCTCACGCGCAAGAAGGATCCGGTGCGCCTCCGGTGGCACCTCCGCCAAAATGCCCTTCTGTTACCACAGGGCGGAGGTACCACCGGAACCTCCGGTGAACATCCGGTGGACCCCATGGTCCAGTGTAAATGGGCTCCGGTGGAGGGTCCGGTGGTTGTTCCGCCAAAACACCCTTCTGTTACCATAGGACGGAAGTTCCACCGGAACCTCCGGTGAGCCTCCGGTGGGCGGACCCTCCGCGGGTACCACCGGAGCCCCCGCTCCAGCGCAAACTAGTTGTTGCGCGGCGCAACTGTGGAGCAAGATGAAGATCAGCGGAACCTCTGGTGCAGACCACCGGAGCCTCCGGTGTCCTGGACTGCAAACGGTCACTTAAATGCAAGGGGTATAAATACCCCTTCCCCTACCTCTTAAATGCTAAGCTTTTCCCATTCTCTCTCCTAGCCATTAATGAAAGCTTCAACCACCTAGATCTCCCACTCCGTCCACCCAAACACTCCCAAACTTGGTGGGGAGCTAGAGGAGACCTAGATCCACACTTCCACCAAAGGAATCTCAAATCCATCCACCACAACCTAGTAGATCTAGAATCCTACTTGGGCCTAGAAACCTTAGTAGATCTCGTGCTTGTAGTTTCCACCTTGTTGCAAGAAGCTACGGATTGCTTGAGAGCCTCCATCCATCTTGTGGAGTGACCTCAAGTCCTTGTAAGGGTTTGGTCAACGCCTTCAAGTCGACCTCATAGTGGAAACGAGCATCTCCATCACCGGAGAAGCTCAAGGAGAACAAGGTGTGCACAACCGTGCTATTGAGGAGCGCCTAGGTGGCTCCCCACCTCTCCAACGTAGACGTACTTCTCTTTGAGAAGGAACTACGGTGAATCATATCCTTGTCTCCTTGTTTACACTTGTTGTTTGCTCTACTACCTTACGCTTTACTTCCGTTGCGCATATAGCTTTGTTCACATAGGTTGCTCACCTAGTTGCACATCTAGAGAACCTTACTTTATCTTGCTAAGCCCCACTAAAAGGAAAAGAAAAGAAAAATTGGTAGTCAACCTATTCACCCCCCCCTCTAGTTGACCATAGTGCACTTTCAATTGGTATCAGAGCCTCGGCTCTTACTAAGGGCTTAACCGCCCAAGAGTACAATGGTCGATGAAAATGCCCCCGGAAGTTCTAGTGCGGAAATGTCCAAAATGGCCGACACTATATCTAACCTACAAGATACGGTTGGAATTCTCCAAACCGAACTATCTAAGGTTAGCTCTAGTGTTAGCTCGGATGTCTCTAGCATGAAGAAAATGATGGAGGCACTGATGGGGAAAACCAAGGAGTCCACGGAACCACCTCTCACTACCGACGATGTTAGCTCGGACGAAGATTCCATTCCGGATATCGATGAGATGGAATCTAACATCGCTTTAGCTAAGGCGAAAGCCAAAGCAAAAGCCGATAAAAAGGCTAAGGGTGGTGTGAGCTCCGAGGGCTCCAAGTCTCAATCGGCTAACGGTTCGGGGTCTCAATCTAAAGTTCCACCACCTCCCAATTACGACTCTATTCACCCTATTGCCACTATGCCACACATGGTTAATGTTGGAGTTCCTCCCATGCTTAACACTAACGAATTTTCTTCTTGGAAGTTCGATATGGAGTCTCACATTTCAGGATCTTGCACCGCATTATGGAGAAGCATTCTATATGGATTTCACCCTCACGATCCGAACAACTTGACTCCAAGAGAGGATGTGGAATTCCAACTCAACAAGACCGCTCTTGTGACTATTCAAAAGGCCCTCCCAAGAGAACATCTTGAACACATTCGCGGTATCAAGACCGCCAAGGAAGCTTGGGATAAGCTTGACTCCTTGTTCCAAGGCAATGCAAGCATCCAATCATCAAAATACGATGTTGCTCTTGACAAGTCCGAGAACTTTGTCATGCATGAAGATGAGAGCCCCGAGGAGCTATATAGAAGAGTGGTCACCCTTGGCAATCAATTAAGGGACTTTGGAAAGGAGGAAATCTCCGATGAGTGGATCAAGAGGAAATTTGTCAAGGCCATAACTCCTTTTGAGAAGAATCTCTCCACTAGCATTCGAACAAGATCCGACTACAACTCACTCAACTCCATTGGAGTCCTTAGTGAGTTCATAGCCATATCTTTGTCTCACAAGAGCGCGGATGATGCTCTTGCTCGCTCAAGAGGCCATGGGAAGTCCCCTAACCTTGCCTTAAAATCTAAGGCCATGGACAAGATAGAAGAAGTGGATGATGATGATGATGATGAGGAGGAGGAGTATGAGGATACATACAAGGGTGCCCACAAATGTATTGCTCTTGCCATGCAAGGGTATTGGAAGAGATGGGAGGCTCACAAGGCCGGTGCCCCTAGACCCTCAAGGAACAAGACCTTTAGGAAGAAAGGGGAGCGGCCAAGGACTTGTTACAATTGTGGAAGTGCAAACCACTTCGTCAAGGAGTGTCCTTTTGAGCCACGAGAAGAGAATGAAGGGAAGCTTGTACGCAAGGACAAGAACAAGTCTCCACAAAACAAGAACCTCGCTAGAAGAGTCCCAAGGGCTCTATATGTTCAAGAGGGCCCAACATTGGAAACATACTACTCCGGAGATGAAGGAGAAGATGAAGTCATAGGTGTCGCCCACGTCGCCATAGCTACGACTTCCTCTTCATCGGTCTCTCTATTTGAATCTCCCAATGAGAAGGCATCGATCCGACCTACATGTCTCATGGCAAAAGCCACCGCGGTAATATCTTCCACCTCCAAGTCTACTATCACTAGCTCTCCCTCACTATTGGATTGTGTTGAAAACATTGTTGATGATGAGGAGGCCAAGAACCTAGGATCTTGGTTGTGTAGTCTTGAAGGTGAAACTAAAGAAAAAGTAAAAGCTCTCCTAAGGCAACTTGATGACGCCAACTCTCTCATTGATGAGAAGGAGGAGATCATCACGACCTTGGAGAACCATGGCGGTAGCCGTGAGAATCATGATGACGAACTCGTCAAGGCTCTCGAAAAGGAGAGATCCATGAGAGCTTCTCTTGAAGAGAAACTATCAAGTCTACAAGAGACTTATGCTATTAGTGTTTCTAAGCTTAGAAAAGATAACGAAAAATATCTTGCCAAGCTTAAGAAAGAACATGCCAAATCTCTTGTTTTACTTAAAGAATTTGAAGAGGAAGAGTTGAAGCTAGGAATAGCTCACCAAAAACTTGACGAGGAGCATGACAAACTAAAAGAGGAGTTTAAATCTCTTAAAGAAATCCATGACAAACTTGCTAAGTCTCGAATCAAGCTTCTAGCTCAACAATCTAATAAGCATGTTGCATCTTCATCAAATAGCATTGTTATTGTGCCTACCCCTTCTTCTACAACTAAAATTGTAGGAAAGGAAAGAATTCTCAATGATGCAATAAGCTCTCAAAGTGCCAAGAAAGGGAAAGAGGGACTCGGCTTTGTTTCCAAGCCAAAGAAGAAATCCAAGAGTGTCACCTCCCCCTCCAATAATGTTATCTTTGTGAAAGAGGGTGAGGTGCCCAAAGAAAAGGAGACCAACGCCATTATGAGTGGTGATACCTCTAGGGGGAGCATCACTCATAATGATTTTGCCGGAAAATATAACCCATCTTATGTTCTTATGAAATCTAGAGATGGACATGTTTATGCTAAATACGTTGGTACTTCTTATGGTGATGACTATCATTGGACTATCTGGGTTCCTAAGACCCTTGTGACTAACAAAAGAGGACCCATTGAAGGATGGGTACCTAAATCAAGAAATTGATCTCTTGTAGGGAAACGCTTCCGGGGCACATAGATGGACAGTGGATAGTGGTGCATCCCAACACATGACCGGAAGCCATGACGCAATAAGTAATATTGAACCTCCTCTACCACATCTCAATT